>CABFVX010005505.1:0-34019 GCA_902151425.1 Timema shepardi | reverse complement strand
GGGGGGGGGGGGGGGGGCTCATAAGACCCCTAGATAATTTTTTTTAGCCCGATCAGTAAAACGCTTCCAGTTACAGACAGACAAACAGATAACATCGAAAAACCTACTTTTTCGATTTTAGGGAGTCATGAAACGACGAATTTTATCAAATCTCGAGTCCGACTTTTTTTGACTATCACAAATCTTTTGTCTTCGAGTCGAGAGAAAGTGTAAATTATTTTGGTATATTAGTTTTAATATTTAATAATCAGAATATTGTAAAGTATGATGAAGCTTCTTACTGTTAAATTAACTTAAAAATAACTTAAGATAAAAGGTATTTTGGCAGTAAAATATTTATTTCAGAATTTTAACAGATGTATAATAATAATAATAATAATAATAATAATAATATTGAGTCAATGAATCGAAATAATCACAGTTCACGAGCTATAAGAGATCATATATTATATTATTTGCTATTTGCATACTATTACACACTGTTAAAGTTAAGTATCTAATATATGGCACTGAAATTTTATATAATTATGCATTCATATGAGACGTACACGTTGATGTATATATATATATATATGTTATGGTTGCTAATTTTATTAATAATAACATTTTATTTTGTGATTTTAAATATTTAACGCGCACTTTCCAAACTGACTGATTATATAAGAAAACTAGAATTTCTAAAAGCGATAGTGAAATGGCCTACCTATTTTGCTGGAAAAGTTATTTTCACACACCTTCCAGGGTTCTTTTACATGCCACAATCAACATGGTAGCTACGGTTCTAATTTCCTTCTAAAGGTAGTTGTACTACGGATACTTAACCCTCAATAAAAATCTGTTGACACCAGCTGGACTTGAACCGAGCACATGAACATCAGGTGCTGAGGTGAGCACTTCACCTCAAGACTACAGAGGTCAACATTAACTATATTAATACAATAGTTATTTCATCGTGTACGCCTGATATGAATGTATAGCTATACTAGATTCCAGCCCAACACATTAAGAACTTTACCTTAACATTGGTACATAAGACGTATAAAATAGCACGTTCGATCCCTTATAGGTCTCGAACTGTAACGATTTAAATCATTGAATCACCATCAATAGCTCATATCCATACACTTAAAACTGTTCAGTAAATTCGTTACTGTCGAATGACCTTAACCAAAGAATTGTAGAATGGCTCATAGATAATACAAGATTTGGAACAAGATAAGGATGGATTGGAGTGAAGAATATGAGCACCCGCTTGGAGAGAGGATGGAAAGTCGAGTTGTGAAAACCTTGTCTCCGCTTCTATATAAGCTGGACTCTTACCAAGAGTGAAAAGAACAAACTGCATTTCTCGGAAATAATAATAATTAGAAAGATCTGGGGACCACTTCTGAACAACGGCGTATGGAGAATTAGAAATAACTCAGAGATTTGTGAGCTTATGAAGCAACTTAATAAAGTACAAAACAGAAAAATAAAAATACAATAGGCAGGACATCTACAAGCCTGCACGGGAGAAGACAGAATTCCTAAGAATTCTTTCAGTGGGGCATTCACCAACACGGGGCCATCAGGTCACCCCTCGCACAAGATGGAAAGATGAAGTGTGAAGTGATGTTGACGCTTTGGACATATCGAGTAGAGATGGGCGATATTTCTCGCCATTACTCCTTGATATCCGTTGAAGCTTTGGACATATCGAGTAGAGATGAGCGATATTTCTCACCGTTACTCTTTGATATCCGTTGAAGCTTTGGACATATCGAGTAGAGATGAGCGATATTTCTCACCGTTACTCTTTGATATCCGTTGAAGCTTTGGACATATCGAGTAGAGATGAGCGATATTTCTCTGCCATTACTCTTTGATATCCGTTGAAGCTTTGGACATATCGAGTAGAGATGAGCGATATTTCTCACCGTTACTCTTTGATATCCGTCACTCCCAGTGACTGGATCCCAAAAGTGTCAGTGAGTGAAATATCGGTGATTTGTGTTTAGCTATACTCTCACCAGACGTCGGCAACTGAGCATTCCAGTAGGAAAGCTACGACCGTGACTGACAAAATATAGGCTTAATTCACATGTTTCAATAAATATTCTTTGAAAAAGAGCCTCCAACTAATTACTTTGGGGTGGCGGACTCAATACCCTTAAACTTTTCAATACAATTCCATGTTGGATGTTTCTCAGATTTACTTTTATAGCCCAAACATAGTTACATAATATACAGCAAGAATAGTTAAGATTAATATACATCATAATTTACATTTTATAAAGCAATATTATATATTAGTATTCCTCAAAGTTAGTCTTTGTTCTTAGTCCGTTGATTCCAAACGTGAAACTTTTTCCGCCTCGGTTGGCTAACGCGCTTGTCGTGTTGAGCTCGACTGTTGAGGATGGGGAGACCGAGGTTCGAATCTCGGTCGGGTGAACTTGGAGTGGTTTTTCCTAAATGGTTTTCCACTCTACCTCCACGCAGATGCGGGTTCACTTCCTCTAATTAAACCTTCCCAATTCCTAATCCATTAGAGTAATTAGTACTTAAAGCGTATAACCCAATCGGGTAGTAAGACGCGGTGCTAAATATATTATTTATTAATATCTAGAGACTGGAAAATTGTCAACTCTGTGTTTTTATCTACTAATACTAATAGCAAAGAGCAGTGACCGAGAAAAATACAATTCATTATCACTATTATTATTATTAGCTACTTGTCTTACTACCCGTTCTGGCTATATGCACTTTACGCTAGTGTGTAATGGTAGGGTGATTGTGAGATGAACTGGAGGACCTACAGTTTAACATGGGATACGAACCACAGTGGAGACCAGGCATTCCCCACATTCACAAGCTGTCTTGTCAGAGGTGAAGGAAGGGTTTGGCAATCAGATAAATCTGTGCCGGGGCGAAGGATTGAGCCCTAGACCCCCAGCATAGAAGTCTGACACCTTACCCCCTAGACCACCAGGTCACCCGAAAAAATATCAATACAGCAACAAACTGCAATTTTGAATAAGTATTATTCGACAAAATACTGTGACTACCAGTCACCGTGAATAATCACTGGTATAAATCACTGATATTTTACAATCATGGTCACGGTAATCACCGATATCGAAAAATCATGGTTTAGTCCATCCCTAATATACAGAGACACAGGAAAACTGTTCATTGATAGAGGAAAGTGGAGACAGCTCGTTGGTGGAGCATTTGGTCCACAGGGCCTGGGATCGCTGGATAGCAAGGTCTGTGCCAATATTTTTGTTTGAGGTTTAAAAATGTAATACATGCGTTGTCAGATACTTTATTTATATTCTAATGGGTTGCAATCTTAAGATTATTTACAAAACATTAAAACACCTAGAAGTTTGCAGCAATACTGCTAGCCTTATTAACCCTTTTATTTATGTTTGTTTAACAGCCCATTTCTATTAATTATTATTACGAGAGTGAGAGAGAGAGAGAGTGAGAGAGTGTGTGTGATTAAGAACACAAAGTAGGGGGTGACCGGTTTGATGGTCCGGGAATGCTATCAAAATACCATTATACAATATTAAAGTAAAACAAATATTTTGTTTTGACTACAGCATGCCATGGAGTAATTTTCCCTCCAACGCTTGTGTCTTTTTATTTAATTAACTAAACTAATGACTATTTATGTTTAAAAATGAGTTGACGTAACGATGATTAAAGTAACTTATTAAAAAAAGAATTACTAAAAATTATAATCAATGCTTGCATTCACCACTGTATAGTTTCTAACCCTCTTTATCAGCAAATTATATTCTTGACCAAGCAATTTCTAAAGATTATTTCTTGTGATTTCTAATCGATGAACACATTCAATCACCCCGCGGCTCAAGATGTCAAAGGGAGGAAAAGTAGAGCTGTCCTGATGGTGAGTGTATAATCTCTGCATATTACTGTAACGGGGTCTTCAATTATCCATGAATTAGTTCGATATAATACTTCCTACCTCAAGGCACATTTAACAATGATTGAAATACGAATACTTTCACTTGTTTTCCATAACATTTTAACATATCTGTATACTCTTTTTAAAAAAACAATCCATTCGATGTATTAAGAGAGCTAAGTAAAGGAAATGAAACGTAAGATTTTAAATAAGGTTTGTAATTTCATTAGCCCGACCACCTCTGTGGTTTGGTAGTCAGCGTTCCCGCTACATATCCAGGGTTCAATCCGTGGAACTTCCGGGCTTTTCTGAGTTCCTGCTACATACCCAGCCGTCCCGGGTTCAATACGTGGAACCTCCGGTTTTTTCTGAGTTCCCGCTACATACCCAGCCGTCCCGGGTTCAATCCGTGGAACTTCCGGGTTTTTTCTGAGAAGCAGTGGGTCAACTCAGCGTCGTGAAAACCGACGAGGAGCTACTTGAATGAAAAAGTAACAGTTTCTGTCTAGAAAACTGACATTAACAGCTGGAGAAATCGTTGTGCCGACCACATGCCACCTTCTATCCGAAGATATTGGCACTATATTCGCCAACAGATGGAGCCCCCTTGGTTGCTAGAGCTTGAATACAGGATGACGCCATAGAGTGTTTTTAATTAACTCATAAAATATTTTATAATATTTAAGAGCAAAGAAATCTTACACAACAATTTTTTTAACACTCCGTTTTAGCAAAATTTAGGGTTATGAGTAGATGTGCTTATTACCCTAATGTTTTCAGGAGGAGAAAGGTTTAATTTAGAGGAATTGTACCCGCACTGGCGTGGCAGGAGATTGATAACCATGTAAGTAGATTTGACTGTGACTCTAACCCAAATTTCCCTATCATAGACAGTCTAGTCTTTTGGAAATGTGACGCCTTAGCCCATTCGAACACCGAAGTGAAGTGTTATATGCTTACTATACATCGTATACATATAGTATGTTACAGGTTCACAGCTAAACTAATGATACTTGATTCTTCCTTCTAACCTAGTAACGTAACTCAGCTCCATACAATTACTAGCGGGTCGTTGCAGCGATGGCTGCAGCTTATTCAACTAAAACGTATTTTAAACTTTTAATTGGGGAAGGATCTTTACAAAAAGTCCTCACTTTTTAGTTAAAAGCTTACTCGTCAAAGGCTATCAAATTTACTTAGATACTTAGGTTTCAATGAGTAATTTGAATTTTTAAAAAACTATATTTTCCCCCTTCACGCCCCGATGAGATCTTTAAAATGACCCATCCGCATCTATTCGTTGCACCAAACCACTCCAACAATGCTTGAGCTAATATTATTTTAAACAAAGACAAATGTTTTATTTACCAATATACGGCTGTACACAAATCATGGTTTCCATGCTGATGTAAACAAAGAATGATTGTACAGATGAACCACTGCCCACACAGAAGGAGAGGATGGAGAATCGTGTTTTAGTTCTAGGCCACTATTTTTACTGGCATCCTGATTACCTAATCTTTACAGTGAGTGTTCGTTTGTTAAATCTTGGTCAGTAATTTCCTCGTAATTTCTATTACTGGAAACTGACTTAACAAATATTACATATTAAGATATATGATAAAGATAGTGATAAAATGTGATAGTGAAAACGAGTGTGTAAGTGTTTGGGTAGGTGATTGTGTAAGTGTGTGAGTGACTGTGAAAAGGTGAGTGTGAGTGTAAGAGACTGAGAATGAATAATTGAGAGAAAGAGGGAGAGTGAAAGTATGTGTATGTGTTAGAGAGATCAATACTGGGGAAAGAGAAAAGAGTGTGTGTAGGAGGAGAAAGAATTTGTGTGAGAGAAAGTGAGAGAGAGAAAAAGACTATTTAAGGGAGAATGCGGGATAAGTTGTGTGTGTTTGTGTTAGAGAGAGAGAGTGGGTTTGAGAAAGAGTGAGATTTAGATATAGAGAATGAGTTTGAGAGAGAGCTTAAGAGGGAGAATAATACAGATAATGTAAGGGATATTGTGTGATAAAGAGTGTATGTGAGAGAGAGGGATAAATTGTGACAGCTAAAAAGAGAAAAGCTTATATTAGAAAGATAGTTGGATAGAGTGTGTGTTTGAATATATGTGTGAGGGGAGAAAGTGGGAGAGAGTTTGATAAAGAGAGAGAGAATGCGAAAATATATATGTGGTACTCAAAACATTACTTTTAAATATCATATCCTTTAAAATAAGCTTTAAAATGAAAACGTAACTAAACTTATGTATTTGTATTGTGTTCCTATTTGCTGAAACGAACAACAAAACCTATTATTTGAATAAACTCAACACCAAAAATCATACTTAGATAATATTTTAACGAATTTAACAACCTAACCTTTAAATTTTCGAATTATGCTCAATATTATTGATTCAAATGCGAGTTAACGATAGAAACGTTATAATAAAAAATAAATGTTTCCCCGGTTTAGGCATCTCAATTTAGATGTGTTATGACCAGCATCAAAAGAGAAATTTGTGAAGTGTTTGGGTCAACAAAAATAAAGATTGAGTTATTATTTTCTAGCCAAAGAGAAATATATTATCTAGAGATTTATAGCCATGCAGCAAATACCGGCTTCAATGGTGACTAAACAACGAATGATAAACCAATAATTTTCTGTGAAATTCGGGTTTTAGTGAGAAGCTACTATTTTCCTGAGATCCTGGACTCCTAATAGTTAAAATGAGTGTTCGTTTGTCAATATCTGTTCAATCATTTACTCGTAACATCCATTACCTGAAACGGGCTTATCAAATCATGTATTAGAAGACATATTAGTAACTAAGCTATAAGTGGTGTACACTAATGAGCATCTCAGTTTTATGCTAACACTCTCTTTAGGAAATACTATTCCTCTTTACGAATTAGATACAAAAACCAATCCTTTCAATTATCACGCATGAAAAAAGATTTTTTTCTATTACTGCATTTAACATAAAACTACATGCTTTGGTGATCGTATGGTATAAGGCGTCTCTCTCACAATAAACTTAACTGCGTTATTCTTGCAATAAACTGGATTGTAAGGATGTGGATATTAGGGTTTTAATCTCGGTCAACAGTACTCAGTGTTGTTTTCCCTAAGGGTTTTTAAACCATCTCCGCCCACCAATGCGAATGTAACGTTAGTACGTGGATATACTGGATGGGTAGTAAGACACGGTGCGCGCGCGCGCGAGCACGCACGCACGCACACACACACACACACACACACACACACACACACAAAGCTACGGTCATGCAATTGGTACTCTGTAGTTTGATTGCTGTACTAAGAAACTTATCTACTTGTTTTAAAAGCTACATTGACTCTTAAGCAATCTAGACTTCTGTCAGTCTCGTCTAGTCTTGATTTATAATATTGTGTCAATTAAGTTAATATTTTTTTTTAATTGAGAAGCTTTGAGTAATATTCTAGGCTGTAAGTTTTATCATTTACTGTTTCATAGCAAGGTCACAAACAAACAATGTAGGCTATTACAAATTTTTCATCTAGTTATAGATGACAACACGTACATTAGTGATGTATAATAATTTTTTGTAAGGCAGTCGAATATTACAAAGATATTACACGAAGGCAATTTTATCCAAACAACTATTTTACTTTCCGTTTTTAATATTATTTTCTTTCTGGTGGATTAGTCTATCTCTGATAACTTTAGTGTAGTTACTAAGAAGAATATTACAAATAATTGAAACAAGCTTCTTTACAATATCAAAATGAGGTGATTTTCATTAAAAACAGTTAGCTGAACATAGGTTTTAACTATTCTTTAGCCAATCCATCAATAAAATAACATTTACAAAACATTTGTTTAACATTTGAATAACTTTAATATTATTTAATTTTCTTAATTTAACATTAAATAACCTAATTCCTTGTTATAGTTTTCTGACACATTTAATATAAAATTAGAAAAGTTTAGGATATTATCTTTCCCAGCGATTTTTTTTTTAAGAATTTCAATTTCTTGTCTTTCTACGAGAGTCTTTCTTCTTCTGTTTTTTTTTGTTGCAAGGTTTTAGATTATGAAGGTAGATTTTTCAATAATAGTTGGGTATGAACCATTTTTTCATTTTGGTTTGTCTCTTCTACAAGTTAAAATGTTGTCATGGGTCTTTTTACGAAGTCTTTTCTAATAGTATCTGATGATCCTCACATACGACTGAGTACACGGAAGGAATCAAATTGTTTCTGTGAATGGACCGAATCCATTTTGGTTTGAGCATTTCATCAATGCGAAATTTAAATACGTGTTTTATAACAGTGTATTCATATTGGTATTAACATTCAGGTATACAACATTTTAAAGGCATTTAAAATACTGTTGGACAATGCACTTACAACAGAATTACACTCATAGAACAGTATAGAGAGCTGTGAGAGTTGGACAGTACCACCTGACGTCACAACGTTGGTGGGGGGAAAGCATGAGGGCCCGATAATTAACGGAGGCCCGTACATTGGCCTCGAAACTGTCCTTAAACGTTAGTGGAATGAATGTCCCTCAAGTTTTGTATTTCGACAAGATACCTTCCCCAAGACACATGAGCCAGTGCGAAGCTAATATAATATAGTAAATGGGGGGTAAAGGACAATATATTAAGACGTCTAAGACAGAAAAACAGACCCCACGCAATGATACCAAAGAGACTCAACGTTTGGTCTTCATTTAGGGCTGTGCGAAGGCCACTTTCTCAATTCGAAACGAACACGAATCGAATATATGAAATATTCTCGAAACCAAATTGAAGTTCTAATATTGTTTGGTAGTTGTTTTACGCTTGAACAAATATATTATTGTGTTTATTTAAATTAATTTATGCACTAAATTAAGTGACCAGGTGGTCTAGGGGTAAGGTGTCAAGACTTCTTTGTTGGGGGTCCTTGGGTCAATCCTCGGTCCCGGCACAGATTTATCTGATTATACCAAACCTTTCCTTAACCTCTGACAAGATGTGTATTAATCACAACTTGGGAATGTGTAGAGTGTCTGGCCTCTACCGTGGTTCGGATCCCACGTTAAAATGCAGGTCCTCCATTTCATCTCTCAATCACCCTAACATTACACATTCGATTAGCGTAAGTGCGTATAACGCGAACGGGTAGTAAGACGGGGTGCTAATAATAATGAAACACTAAAATTACATGAGTATTTTTATTTCACAATTGTTTGTGATATTTTGGTTTTAATTTGATAAATCAAGTTATTAATAAACCACGTAATTCAGCTGTTTACTTCCGAGTTTTTCCTTATGAATGTTAATTTGTGTATACAATACAAAACAGCTCACAATTGAACTAGATAAACATTAATTGAATATTTTAACTGGCAATGTTTTTATCGGCGAAGCTTCGAAGCAGGAATTTTTTTCGAAGCTAAGTCTAAACTGGTGTTTTTTTCGAAGCCAAGTCGAAGTTTCGAATATTCTTACACCTCTAGTCTTTATTTTAATCAAATGTCGGATGCAGTGTGTAGCTAGCCTAAACCACTTTCATTTTTGTAGAAACCATATGTTTTGTACAACTCGGAAAGCCAAATATTCAAAATCAAAACATAATAAAGTACGCTTTTCGCGTTTTCCGGCGAAGTCCTCCGTGAATATATCAAATATCAGCTTCTTAGGCCCGGCCGATGAACCGAGTACATAAACGAGGGCAAATAGGTGCTTGAGAGTATTTAGCAATTTCCCTTAAAGGGCTTATTTCTGATCATATATTCTCCCCACATTCTTTTTTAAGATGCCTTTAAATTATAGTATTCACTGATTTGTTTGAATAAACAAAAATGTGAATGCAATCTTAAAGCATGTTGAACGTTACCTCTGTAATTTTTATTTACAAAGAAAAACTTGTTTATTTACTGAAATTAATACAAAGCCACAAACATAACTATGAGAACAGGTCACTGCATTATAATGTTCAATTTATCTTTGGATTTGACATTGGAATTTATACTCCGGCTTCTCTTTGCTTTTGAAATGCAAATAACATGTCGACGAATTAAAATGATTCAATAAATCAAGTTTTTATTTCTTATCATTTTTATGTTTTATTAATTTAGACGTTTGAAAGTTTTTCACACCTCTTGAGTGGTTCCTCTACAATTTTACCAAATTTCAACTTTCTATCTCATTGAGAAATACTAAACATTTAAATATTCTCTGGTTGGAAATACATACAGACACCATCATACTTTTGTTGATAGAGATATTGTAATTAGTAGCTAGTTATTATTAGTAATTATATAGTTGACCTAAAAGTTCTGTTTTTATTTTCTATAAGCTCCTTACTAACAAAGCCCTATCAATCTAAGCCCGCATTATCCGTGGTACGTGACTGGCTCTTAATATTATCCGTACACGTTCTTTGACGCTAATGTTACTGATGTAATATTGCATTTCATAACGCTTCCAGCATTATATTGAGAGTGCTACCTTTCCTTTCTGAAAAAAGAAAAAAATACAACAATATTACAATACTAGCAGCATGCCTCGAAGGGGAGAAAAAATCTGAACACCGAAACGTCGACACCCCTCTTGGCCACAGATCCACATACCAAACTGACACCTTGCAGGGACGCCCAATAATGGGTGTGNGGGGGGGGGAGAGGGGCTAGTAGATGTAATAGTTGAAATACTCGCCACTGAAGACGTATGCTAATAGAAAAAAATATGGAAATAAATGGTACGTAAGGTTTGAGCCCTAGAGGTGTTGGCGGATTAATGCATTATTCAGGAGCAGGGGCTCCAGGTGAGCCTTTGATACATACGCTGGGTTAACATACGAATATATGTGTGGAGAAGGCTATATTACTTTAACATGGTCTGGCCTCATATAGTGGGTTAACATTCAATTACATGTGTGGAGAAGGTTAGTTTCTTTAACATGGTCTGACTTCATATAGTGGGGTAACATACACATACATGTGTGGAGAAGGTTATATTTCTTTAACATGGTCTGGCTTCATATAGTGGGTTAACATACAAATTCATGTGTGGAGAGGGTTATATTACTTTAACATGGTCTGGCTTCATATAGTGGGTTAACATACAAATACATGTGTGGAGAGGGTTATATTACTTTAACATGGTCTGGCTTCACATGGTGGGTTAACATACAAATACATGTGTGGAGAAGGTTATGTACCGTGGCTACAGACTGACCCGTCACCAACAACAGTTTTCTTCTTACCCTATTCACCAGAAAAGCCGAAGTCTCGTTCAAGATCAACAAACGCGCCACAGAAAGACCTTGGTGTACGTACTGCATGAAAACTGGAATGGGAGGTCAGCCACGTCCTCACCTCTTCTCTGAACTAAGACATTCGTCCGAAGCGCGCATGCGTGTGAGTGCAGTTCTAAATAGATATCAGTGGCTCAGGCGTCCGTTGATACCCCCCACCGCCCGTTGCTATGCGAGTCTTTACAGCGCTGAGAAAATGTGGCGCCTTGTGATTGGACGCTAATGACGACATGATGATGTAACTTTTCCCTACCTAGTTTCCCCGCTGGGCAGAATCGAATATAAGCTTGTGACCCATAATGAATATTACTCTTTGATGCTGGTTAGGTATAAGGATTACTTGGGCGCACTGTAGGCCCCTAGGACCGTCTTAAAATGTAAGCTATTGTTATTGACAGAAATTAATCGTCGACCATGAACATTGCGTATGTCAGGTCGAGGTTCGAATCCTGGAGAAGTTTAGCAGATTTAGTTTAAATAAGGGAAATTGATCTTTAACCATGAATATGGTATATTTAAGTTCAGGGTTTAAATCTTGGAGAAGTTTAGGAAATTCATTTCTAAATAAGAGAAGTTTAACCTTGGCCATAATCATTGTAGAATTTAGGTCATGGTTCAAATCCTGGTGGATTTTAAGGAATGTATTGTAAAAGAAGGGGATTAGACTTTGACCATTATCTTTCTGTATTCAGGTCAGGATTGGAATCATGGTCATAACAAGTCAATATATCTGTAGTTATTAAGTGTTAGGTTTTATTTATATTGTTTTCAGTCTGATGACGTTATGTCACTTAGGTTTGTTTACTAGCTCATGGGATATATTAAGTTTTAGGATACTTATATTGTTACAGTCAGATGACTTTATGTCATATAGTTGTTTACTAGCTCATGGGAAATGTTAAAGTTTAGATTATTTTTATTATTTACAGTCAGATGATTCCAATGTTATATGACATGACTACCATGTTCGAGACCTATTAAATGTTAGTTTCATGGGAAATATTAACTCACGGTTTCGAGAACTTTATATTCTCATGGGATGATATATTATTTGTATACCTTTATAGTTTTTGTTAGGGACAATTTCCCTGTTTATGTCAGATGATAATATACCGTTTTGTATCTTTATTTATGAAGAGAATTACTTTATCATTCATTAATATCTATCAAAGTTAGATATACACAATTGTACTAATCATCCAATGCTGAGTATTATCAAAATAAACGAGACCTTGGGCTGTATTTGTAAAAATTCGCTTGTTCTTGTCTGAACCCAGACTACCTTTTGGTTATGTCAATTAAACTTAGCCATAGCTTCTCTGGTAAGACAAGGCTGTTCTTGGGCTTGCTGAAGCAGGATGACATGGGACCTCTGTGATTACCCTTTTTTTTGTAATTTAGAACCTCGCTCTCTGTGGTGACTGGTTGGACTTAGGCCATTCGGTTAAGGGACGGTCCCTACAGAGGGCGTGACGGTTGAGTTATATTACTTTAACATGGTCTGGCTTCATATAGTGGGCAAACATACAAATACATGTGTGGAGAAGGTTATATTACTTTAACATGGTCGGGCTTCACATGGCAGGTTAACATACAAATATATGTGTGGAAAGGGTTATATTACTTTAACATGGTCTGGCTTCATATAGTGGGTTAACATACAAATATATGTGAGGAGAGGGTTATATTACTTTAACATGGTCTGGCTTCATATAGTGGGTTAACATACAAATATATGTGTGGAGAGGGTTATATTACTTTAACATGGTCGGGCTTCACATGGCGGGTTAACATACAAATATATGTGAGGAGAGGGTTATATTACTATAACATGGTCTGGCTTCATATAGTGGGTTAACATACAAATATATGTGTGGAGAAGGTTATATTACTTTAACATGGTCGGGCTTCACATGGCGGGTTAACATACAGATACATGTGTGGAGAAGGTTTTATTACCTTAACATGGTCTGGCTTCACATGGCGGGCAACATACAGATATATGTGTGGAGAAGGTTATATTACTTTAACATGGTCTGGCTTCATATAGCGGGTTAACATACAGATACATGTTTGGAGAAGGTTATATTACTTTAACATGGTCGGGCTTCACATGGCGGGTTAACATACAGATACATGTGTGAAGAAGGTTATATTACCTTAACATGGTCGGGCTTCACATGGCGGGTTAACATACAGATATATGTGTGGAGAAGGTTATATTACTTTATCATGGTCTGGCTTCATATAGCGGGCTAACATTAGGTCATACGTGTATGGTTATATTACTTTTAATGTAATATGGCTTCACGCGGTGAACTAACATTCATTGGTGTACATGTGTGGAGAAATATATATACTATTTTCAATATAGCCTTGACTCAATGTTAATTATACACACGGTGGGTTAACTAAGAGAAACCTTACATATTGAATTCTCCGGATGATTGACTCAAATACTCGTTAAAAAAAACTGATTTTCTCAAATATAGCCCTCCATGAAATATCATTTAAAAGAAACGTATTTTAGCTTTTTGATAAGGTAACGATTTATTAGTAAACGTATGAGATTTAACAAAAATAAGATCCTGTGGTTGAATTTTATCTCCAAGTAGTAAGTCCCGGGTGCAATTAACATTGCTCCCACTGCTCACACACCCGGCCTGAAAGCAAATAATATTATATTTCCCTGAAAGTTCGCAAGCTAACCTTACTTTGTTCCACTATGGTTTAGTTTAGATGCTAGATTCAGAGCGGGATAGTTGAACATTCAATTTGGACCACCCAGTACCTGGCACGTCTAACTGTCGATAAAACGGTCCCGAGTTCGATTATAGATACGGCCAAAAATATTATCATTGGTTAAATTTGGCCCTACCCAGTTTTACTTTCTTTCGACACCTCGGAGTAAAAATATTGTGATGGGAAAAAAATCACATTCAAGATTTTGATAAATGTTGACGTTTCATGACCTCATGGAACCAAAAAAGTTGTTTTCGAAATGCCGTATATTTATACTTTTGGCTAGAGATGAAACTTTTTACTTTTTGGGATAAAATTTGACATCTGGGGTTTTTAATAAAGGCCCCCTAGAAGTGTTTTTGGAATTAAATATTTAGCCCTAAATTTATTGGTAGCTTATTGAAGGGGAAAAAGATTAAAAAAAAATATTTTTGCTAAATTCGCTATAACGATTTTGACTTCTAAATACTATTTATTATCATAAACAAGATGGCAATTCTTATTTTCTGGTAAAAATGAATGTGACGGTACATAAAACAGGGAAAATTTAACAATTTTCATCATTTCTCCGCAACTATTTGAGATAGGAACTATCTAATCGTTGTAAAGTTGTAGTTCTATTAAGGATAACAATATTTTATTTGAATATATACTACTATAAAGCTACATG
Organism: Timema shepardi; assembly: GCA_902151425.1. NCBI lineage: Eukaryota > Metazoa > Arthropoda > Insecta > Phasmatodea > Timematidae > Timema > Timema shepardi. The sequence goes on along the minus strand of CABFVX010005505.1, from coordinate 19,407 downwards.
GCTGACTCACTCACTGACATTAATGTTCACCCACTTCCAGATGAGCTAGAAATTTGAAATTTGGCAAACTTCTAGCAAGCTTCTAGCCTGTAACTGACGGGAAAATTCAAAAAAGTTAAAAAAAAATAATTTATAGACACCGAAATAGATTCAAAATTGCGGAGCAACTTTAAAGTCAGTGCGGACCTTTTTTTGGAGGTCTCCTATGGCTAAACGGTAAGACGTATCAAAAACGGCTCTGGAATTACATTAGTTTATATCCACATGCAAAGAAAATTCACTGGGGGGCTTGGGGGTGGAGCCCCCAACGATCAAAACGAGCATAGTTTTATAAAACCAATACTTGATGAGCTATAATTGAGTATATATACTTTTTAGTTCAGGTCTTTGAAAATGAATTTGATTCTTATGCCCTTTGGAGGACAAAAATATTTCTCTTTTCTCAATTTTTCTGCAACAGTGTTGTTAGTATCTAATGCCATATACTATAGAGTAAAAGTGGATATTATTTCATTTATTATCTTCTATTATATCTTAAATAATAAAATCCCGCAGGTTTGGGTGGGCAGGTCATTCAGTGTGAATGGAAGTATCTAGAACCACGTTCAAGGTGTTGGATGGCAGACCCGATGGGAAGAGACCACAGGGGATATCCAGACGAGAGGATAACATTTGGATAGACCTGAAAGAGATAAGGTGTAATGAGAAAGACTGGATAGAATTAGCTCAAGATAGGGATAGATGGCGTACTTTTGTGAGTGCGGTAGAACTCTTGCGTTCCTAATGACATAAAGTTAGTAAGTATGTTTGATCTTTGGTGTAGTGCTTCTACAACAATGTATGGACCTATTTCGTTTCAGAAATATCAACAGTTTTAAGTAAAAGCAGGACTAAGTCTGTGCGTTGCACCGTACCATTTACTTTACATGAACTATTTAACGTGGACTCTCTGAACCGAGTGATTATAAGGGCACACAAATCACAAACTAAATTAAATATAGAACTGAAACACCACCCAGCCATCCTACGATTAATTTGTAATTATGAAAAGGAAATACCCATATTTAAAAAATAAAATAAAAAAAATTGGTCGACTGAAATAGGGCGTTGGACTTCCCCCATTCCCATGAAAGTTAACAGCCTCGGGACTAGAATTTGGATCAATTCTAGGATCAATTTTGTTTGTAATGTGAGGAATGCCAGGTATCCACCGTGGTTCGGATTTCACGTTAAACTGTAGGTCCTTCATTTCATCTCACAATCACCCTACCATTTACACATTAGCGTAAGTGCGTATAAACCAAACGGGTAGTAAGACGCGGTGCTAATAATAATAATAATAATAATAATAATAATAATTTAGTTTGTAAGTCATGTGCTGATACAACCAGTAAGTTCAGAAAGTTCACTATAGATACCATGGATAGTATAATATAGGAGCTTTGCAGTCCGCACAGTCTAAGGCGTCACTATCACAATAGGTTAGACTGACGATGACGGTGATATCGGGGTTCAAATACTGGTCTGGTATACTGATGGTTGTTTTTCATAAATGGTTGTTCACTCACTATCTCCGCAAATGCGGGGTAATACATCATCTAAAATCAACCTTTCTCAGCCCTAATCTATTAATGTGATTAATATATATGCGTATAGCCTGGACGGTCAGTAATACGTGGTGGTGGTCTGTTCCAATGTAAGTGGAGTGTACAAGCTGTATCGGCTGCTCCAAGAGCCTGGACAGTCAGAGATACGTGGTGGTCTGTTCCAGTGTAAACGGAGTGTTACAAGCTGTATCGGCCGCTCCAAGCCACGAGCCCGGACGGTCAGTGATACGTGGTGGTCTGTTCCAGTGTAAGCGGAGTGTACAAGGTGTATCGGCCGCTCCAAGCCACGAGCCCGGACGAGAGCTATCAATCAGTGTAGCCAACTCCTGAACAGCCACATTAATGTGTCTCACCTAATGCTATGTGGAACAACATTTAACGATCACGGGAAGGGTAAAATAAAGAGGGAGTAATAAAGCTCATTGAAGTGATACTCTGTTATTTAGACAGGCGGGGATTGAAACCACTACCATATATTTTTCTCTCTCCTCCCATGGATGCAGGCAGCGGCCAATCTATTGTTCTAGTAGTTATCCTGCGTGGTTTGGTTAAATGATACCACTCACACCGGTGGTCGAGCGTTTTTTAGGCATTACACTCTTGTGGCACAGGATAAGTGCCCAATGGTGGCCTTGCTGAGAATAGAACCGCAACCACAGTGGTGGTAAGTTGAGCGCACCGACACTAACGACGACAGTGTTAGTTGCACTAGTGGCTATGTCCTTTGACAGCGTGGTAGGGGCCTACAGTCGAGAGAATACAGTAGAGCGTCGGGAATCCGGACGTCAAAAATATATGGTGTGGGAACTTCAACCATTAGTGACATTAAAGCAAAAAAAGTTTGCAACATTTTGCTTCAAAACTAGATTCTGAAGAAGGTTCACAGAAAAGAAAAACCACACGTATACGTATGCATACAGTTATTGAAAGCACTTTTGAAAATCCGGACAATTCAGTAATCCGGATGGGTCCCGGTCCCGATCGATCCGGATTAACGACGTTTCACTGTATAATATTGCAAAGCCGGGTCAGGGGTCGAGTGCTTCTATTTTAAGGTGTCAGTCTGGCAATATATTGGATTGCTTTGATGGGGAAATACATATATATATATATGATTGTCACTTTTGGGGTAGTTACCCATTCTGTAAAAATACCCAAGGTACTAACTGGGATTTGAACCCTGGACCCCTAGGCTCGTAGCCAGGTGCACTGACCACTACAGGACGGAAATGGCTACTGTATTCGATGATCTATTTTAGTCTGTAGTGAAAGTGACGTCTTAGACCAGAGGTTTCCAACGGGCAGCCCACGGGCCACATGTGGTACCTGATGCCCCTTTCCTTACGGCCCCTGATAGTTCTTGGAAAAGCAATCTACTGTAGTAAAATTGATGTTTTTAGCCTAAAACCTGAATGTTTTAAGCTTGCGTGGGAAAAGTACACGAGAGTTGCAACTGATACCCATTCAGTAATAAACTAAACCTCGCTCTATTATTATAATATCTTGTGTGTCTGTGTGAGTCCTATTATCTTCCACCCCGTAGCGAGACGATCATGATGTGGGTAACCACTAGACTCGTGGATTCAATTGTGGCACTAGTAAGTTGGAAACCCCTGATCTAGACCATGCAGCCTCCACAGCGGGTACATATACTTGGTACACCCATTGAGTATATTTGTCTTTTAAGAATATTAAAATTGTCTTGTCTTGTGTAAATACATGAAATCCCATATACAAGACTTGTTGATCTTAATAACGTTCTTGTTGGCGGGATTCTGATACATTTTGACTCGTTCGGATCTCCATCAGTGATCACACGTCATCAGGTTCACAATATACTAGGGGTGTGTGAAACTTCGAAGCATTTACTTGCCTTCGGAACAAATGTCTGCTTCGACTTAGCTTCGAAAAATATTCCGGGTTTGACCAATTACAAATCTTGGCTACTGAAAATAATGAGCGCTAAAATACTATATTTCTGGTCAATCAATCCTATTTTGAGAGGTCATACATTAATAATGAATATTTCTATGGAAAAAAAAAACTGGAGTAGTTGAATTGCGTTTTGGGAATATTCAGATTAGTACTAGATATTACAAAAAGTTTTACACTTAAACATTCCCCATCTAATTTTAGTGCATAAAGTAATATAATTAACTACTATATATTTTTTTTTCAATTATAAAATAGCTAAAAAATATATATATTTGGCCTTTAATTTGACTTCGATAATATTTCATATAATCGTTTTGAGTTCGCTTCGAACTTAAAAAGTGGACCTCGCACACACCTACAATATGTTACGATCTTTTTTTAGAATTTATTTTCGGCCGTTAAATTATTGAAAATATAGTGTAGTTATTAAAGGATTAGACTTTTATTTCGTTGTGAGTTCATTGATATTTAATATATCGTAAATTATGCCTTACACCCTGGATATCATGAATTAGGAATGTTATATTTAACACACTACTCTTGATTAAGTAAATTATAATTAGAGTAAAACTTGAATGCTTAATAAAATAGTATTCGTACTATATTATAAATAAAGTCCTCCCACATTTATTGCCCCCAAGTGACACAAGGTTCCCCCGAGTCCTACCGGATTTTTTAACAAGGGTTCCAGGTTTTCTTGGTCCAACCCTACCAGTAGCGGCTCGTGTATAGGCACCACGAAACTACAACACCACCTATTTCCACTTGATATGATCGATAACATTTAATATAATGAGTAATTTTTTCTTTAATTCTTTATTTATTTTTGTAGTACAATATATATTTCTTAAGATAAATGTCAGTACTTCAGTAGCCATTCCCAGTTTTTGAAAATTATACAAAAATATCTGTATGGAACTGTGCGCTTCACAGGGCCAGCGACGTTGTGTTTGACTCTTGTGCTCATGTGCACAAAGTAGGGGGTGGGGAGGAAAGCGGGACTGCCAGGTATAGAGGGCACTGTTGCTCTCGCAGTGCCGGCTCTGGCCTGATGTTGGGAGTTTTTTACTCAGCGTGTGTTGTGCTTAAAAATCAAGTATCATATTCTTGAACGTGATAAAGTATAGAAGATTGTAGAGTTATATTATTATTCTGCTTCCAGCTTTTCTATTTGATTAATTTTTTTTCGGTTATTTTATCTAACAGAAATCTTTAGTCATGGCCTTTCATCCCCAAAAAATAAGTTCTGTGACTGTAAGTGAACTTCAACAGCTTAAATTTTCACAGCTATCCCTCCATGAGAAAGTTACAGTTAAGAAAATAGGTCGTTCAACACCTGATATTCTAATATCTCAGCCAGACAAAAGAAACAACAAGAAATATATTCGTAGCTTTAGTTCTGAATGGTACCAACGGAAAAGTTGGCTTAGAGCTGTGAAGTAAAAAATGCACTGTTTTGCTTCCCGTGTTTGCTGTTTGGAGGTGATGTACCGTGGACAAAAGATGCACGTTGATAATGTTGTTTCACTGTCACTTTTAGGAACCGTAAGTATTAAGGAGAAACTTAGTGAGGCATACAGACTTTCAATCAATAAGCATAATATAAAAGTTAAAAAGAACCGTGAAATTTTGTACAAAATAATAGACTACATTTACTTTTGTGGAAACTTTGAAACTCCCTTACGTGGACATGATGAAAAAAACGATTCAGTAAATCCAGGGGTATTTAGAGGATAAGTAAATTTTGAATCTAAATTAGATTCAGATTTGAAGAATCACATAGAAAGCAGTGCAGTCTTCAAAGGTGTTTCTAAGACCATTCAGAATGAAATACTTGACTGCCTGCTACAAATATACCATGAGGAGATAAGGACGGAAATTAGAAAAGTTTCCTTTGTAGCTGTCATGGCTGATGACACAACAGATGTTTCGGAACACACTCAAATGGTCCTTGATCTACGGTAAGTAATGAATGGGGGAATATTAGATCGTTTTGGGGGATTCTTTATTCCAGATAATCAAACTGAAGATGGCATATCAAAACGTATTTTAGAACACTTGGACATAATCCTTCAAGGAAGTGGTCAAAAACTGATAGCTCTGACATTTGAAGGTGCAAATGTCATGAAAGGGAAAAAAGCAGGAGTACAAGTAAAAATAAAATCCGTTTATAGTAATGCACATTTCATTCACTGTTATGCACATACACTTAATATAATAATGAGAAATGCAGCAAGTATTACACGAAACGCAAGAATTTTTTCCCCTAATATTCTGGCTATTCTAACATTATTCTCAAGATACCACAACGTGTGTCCATTCTCAAGAAACATATGGACGTCAGCATTCCACGTCCATCCTCTACAAAGTGGAATTTCAACATGTGGACCATAAACAGAGTTCAAGAAAATTTGCAACCTTTAAAAAACTGCCTTACTGAAATTCAGTCAATATCAAATGCAGATCAAACCATTGCAGAAGCAACAGGAATTTTAAAATACCTGAATTTTGATAACTTAAAGTTTTGGTTAGAGCTTTCCATCAGATTATGCCTCATGTTGAAATAATTTACAACCAAATACAATCTCGAAAAATTAGTGTGTTTAAAGTTAATGAATATATAACAAATCTCAAAACTGCTATTTTAGAATTGAGAAACTCAAAGCACTGTGAGAATCCTTCAAAAACACTCATGGCAGAAGCTAAGGAAGTGTTTGACTATATATGTGTTGATATAATGGACAGATATTCTTCCAATAAACACTTAGTAGTTGCTAAATTGTTCAACAAGAATTGCTTCACTAGATTTAAGAATGAACATCCCACAAAAGAGATAGTACTGACCACTGAAGCTTATTCCATGATTTACCAAGAAAAGCTTGAAACTTAACTGAAAGTATTCTATTTTAGGACTGATATTCATGAATATTGTGAATTAATTGAGCTGCTGAAATTTATCTTGGAAAATAATCTAGATGATGTTTTTAGTGAAATTACGAAACTGATAAAAATCCTCTGACAATTCCCATGACTACATCAGAGGCATAGCGCTGCTTTTCAAAATTGAGAAGCACTATGAATTCGGAAAGACTAAATGCGTTGCAGTACTTTCAATGGAGAAAAATTTACCCAATTTTCATCCAGAGATCAAGGATAAAATTATTGAACTTTTTGCGCAAATTAAAAAAAGAAGAATGGATTTCATTTTTAAATGAATAGATCAAGCTTGAACTGTAACAATTTAAGTTAAAAAAATTATTTTTTAAGATATTATCAAGTTCCTGAATAAATTATACATGTTTTTTTTTCCTTTTACTCAATTTTAAAACAAAGAGTAATCTTTTTCTGGAGCAGCACCCCCACTCATTTTAGCTACGAGCCACCACTGAACCCTACTTAATACCTCGGTAGGACCTCTCTTTACCTTCTTACCCTTCTTCACCTTGGTTGAATTTGCACCAATGGGAACTTGTCAAATTCAAACTGTCAAGAAGGTACTCGAAGATGTTTGCTTTCCCCTTCCTGACGGTTAGGCCGCCAACTCAATTTCATAATCTTGTTGACCCCCCTTCCAACGGGAAAAGGTGACAAATCAACTGTCGTTCTATACATATTCAAATATTTCAGATAAAATGTATTTCTAAAATATACTGATACAAGATAATGACAGGTATAACGCTATTATATCTACGTTCATGTGATCATACGTGAAGTATTGCGATTAGTAGCTGTCAGATTTGACAGATTACTCATAAAATAACCCTAATAATATATTAAAATGTCATCAATTTTGACGGAAAAAAATTTATATTTTATATTAGGCTTTTCCTATAAAATTTTGACTTTATATTGCGTGTGACGGGGTTGTTGAGGTTCAAATTCTAACCAGGTGCACTAACATTTTTTCACATACATTTCTCGTTAATGAGGGTGCACTTTCTTAATATCGTCTTCCTTATCATCACCGCATGGATTAAACAATTATTAAATAGTCATTATGTTAAAACGTATGAAAAAATCTACTCCTTTATAACTCGAAATCGAATTTCTAAAATAATGTACTGGCTACAGCTGGGGACGAGGGTTGTATGGCGTCAGACTCATGTTGCTCTTGAACGTCATCGGATGAAAGGATATATTTCAAAACCTTGATAATTTCCACAATTGATCCACTAATAATCTTTCCTCACTAATGCAGGTGCAATTACTCAAAACTATTTTCCTTACTCTACTTGATAAATTGAGTCAATTATAGAATTTGTGTTTAAATTAATAACAATTAAAATCAAACCCGATTAGATGACCGTATGGTCTTAGGCGTCACTCTCGCAGTAGACTAGACAACCAATGATGGGGAGATTGGGGTTAGAATTCCGGTCGGGTGTACTGAGGCGGAATTTTCATCCACTCAAATGTGGGTACACTTCATAAAAATTCAACCTTACCCACCTCTAACAAATTAGCATGATTTGTACATAATAGTATAACCTGGATGGGTTGTAAGTTGCTCTGGCAAAAATATAAATAGATCTATTAGTTTATTCTTATCATATTAATTTCCAGATGCCTCTGATTTTCAAAAATTAGAAATTAAATTAGAACTATAGATTTTAAAATCCACGTTAATGTGGGTAAATTTACTATAAAGTACACATACCTCATCCTAACCCCATTTGATACGGTGGACCGACATAAACACTTTTCAGACGCTATAGCCAACTGCTTTGATATACCTCAGTCGTGGGTAATAAATGCTATTCGTTTGTCAAACCCATTCATACACCATAATATAATGTAATAAGACTAGTTTCTCTGCCAAGATTTGTAAACTTACATTTCTTCAGTTCTTTTCATGTAAAATATCTTCTAGAGCTATTAGTAACGTAGGGCACAGGTTGGGAAAGGGGAATTTTAGGGAAATTCACCAGCTCTCTCCTGGAAAGACGATGGATAAAACCACAGTAGAGACCGTAGTGAGGAAAACCACCTCTAGTCGTGTCCCCGGTTGGGATTAGAATTGAACCAGTGACCGTGCAATATCTAAAGTTTTAAAATAACAATATAGCACCCAATTACCATTAACTGCGAGGATGTAGTTTGAATTATAGTGAGGCACTGAGGGTGTTGGTCAGTATTGACGCAGAGGTCAAGGCTATATTTCTGGTGAGGCACACTAAGGGTGTTGGTCAATATTGACGCAGAGGTCAAGGTTAAATTTCTGGTGAGGCACACTGGGGGTGTTGGTCAGTATTGACGCAGAGTTCAAAGTTATATTTCTGGTGAGGCACACTGAGGGTGTTGGTCAGTATTGACGCAGAGGTAAAGGTTATATTTCTGGTGAGGCACACTGAGGGTCTTGGTCAGTGTTGACGCAGAGGTCAAGGTTATATTTCTGGTGAGGCACACTAAGGGTGTTGGTCAGTGTTGACGCAGAGGTCAAGGTTATATTTCTGTGTGAGGCACACTGAGGGTGTTGGTCAGTGTTGACGCAGAGGTCAAGGTTATATTTCTGGTGAGGCACACTGAGGGTGTTGGTCAGTATTGACGCAGAGGTCAAGGCTATATTTCTGGTGAGGCACACTAAGGGTGTTGGTCAATGTTGACGCAGAGGTCAAGGTTATATTTCTGGTGAGGCACACCGAGGGTGTTGGTCAGTATTGACGCAGAGGTCAAGGTTATATTTCTGGTGAGGCACACTGAGGGTGTTGGTCAGTGTTTGACGCAGAGGTCAAGGTTATATTTCTGGTGAGGCACACTGAGGGTGTTGGTCAGCGTTGACGGAGAGGTCAAGGTTATATTTCTGGCCAGGATCACTGAGGAAGAGAGTAGTCCAAGTGGTCACTTTCCTCGTGGTTTTCACACCATCACTCCACGATAATACGGATACACTCATATAAACACTACTTTTCATATATACCTCTTATATTAAGCTATCTCTTGTATTGAATAGAGTAATTAAAATACCTCCCGAGAAAGCTAAGGCCCTCACTCAGGTTATGTGAGTAGTATTTTACGTTACTATGACATAACCACGTAGACAACTATATTAACAAAATAGTATTCTCTCTCCAATTTACATAAAATAGTATTAATAAAACAACATTTGTGTATAATTAATTCCAAGTAAGTTTCCATTCTAGCTCTACAACAGGTTTAAAAACGTGAAGTGTTTACTTTTGAAATTGATTCTCAAAATTCTATCAATTCGATTCTCATCACCTACAAAAAATTAATGATACGTTGCCCACACAGACTTTCTCACTCCTTCACCTAAAAAGGAGATATTCACTCAAAGCTCTTAAGATATTTAAAAATAAACTCCACTATAGAGCATTAGTGAAATAATACAAAGTGTTACAGAAACGTTGAGAAAAGAGGAAACTTTCTCTCCACCAAAGAGCATAACAATTAATTTAAATTTTCAGACCTCTATAAATAATATATTTGATTATAGATAAGAAATTATTTTTTATATTAAAATATATTTCAAATAAAATATTTTTAGCTTTAATACTACAGTAGAGTCTCGGAAACTCGACACTAGATAACTCGACATTCCGTGTAACTCAACACATGCACGTGCACACAGTTGTTGGCGCCAGTCATTACAATCCAAGGTCATTCAACTGTATAACCTTTCTGTTAGTTTATGTAACTCGAGTGGAACAGTCGTGCTGTGGGGTTTTTACAAGTGTTGTGTTTGTTAGTGTTCCAATTTCAGTAACTTGTTATTCAATCATTACAATATCATATGTACAATACTATACTGCATTTCTTTATACTACACATATGTATGTACACCATTATATTAACACATAGTATATTGTACTGTACGTATATTACTGTTACTGTACTGTTAAACTGTACATATAATATTCCATACTGTGCTGTGATTCATCTTTGTTTAGTAAACATGACGTAATAAATATACATCTTATGCAAGCTCATTCGTAAAACTCGACACCATCTCAGTCCACATTAGGTCGAGTTTCCGAGACTACTGTACTACAACTTTAATACGAAAAGTTAGTTTGTATCTGAAATATATGATGCGGACATATGATTAAAATGTGAAATTTCTGCTAATGGAAAGTACTATTAAAGTCATTTTCATGGGAAAATGAGAATTTTCATTATTTTTTAATGTTAAACGATGTCTATATGCAAAATGTATTCAAAATCGTTAGAGCACAGCTCGTAGACATCGATTTGTTCTCGTTTTGCCCCTCAATGAACTACACCTAAAACCTCCTCAGGGAAATATTATAAAAGATTTAGATATTAAGATGTATCCTATAATTAAAATGGTTTCGGCTCTAGGCCTAGATACACACAGATACACATACATACACACGTACAAACAGACCCACACACAGGCAGACACACAGACAGACACACACAACATACAGAAACATACAACAGGCAGACACACACAACAGGCAGACACACAGACAGACCCACACACAGACAGACACACACATCAGGCAGACACACAGACAGACCCACACACAGACAGACCCACACACAACAGGCAGACACACAGACAGACCCACACACAGACAGACACACACAACAGGCAGACACACAGACAGACCCACACACAGGCAGACACACACAACAGGCAGACACACAGGCAGACACACACAACAGGCAGACACACAGACAGACCCACACACAGGCAGACACACAGACAGACACACACAACAGGCAGACACACAGACAGACACACACAACAGACAGACAGACAGATGACATTGCGGAAACCTATTTTTCAGATTAAGGTTCTCATGAAACGTCGACATTTATCAAATTATCTAGTTAATTTGTTTTGATGATTTCAATACTTCTTTCTCCTGGGGATCGGGAGAAAGTGAAAGGTGGTTAAGGGATAATAAAAAAAGGAGGGTATTTGAGCTGTAGATCTACACAAAAATCCTCAAACTTGTAAACTAACGCGGGCTATCACAACAAACCTTGTAACTTGGAGAAGGGAAAAAGCTTAAATGAGTAAATCTTTCTCTTGAGTAAGACTCGTTAAACTTGATTTAACAGTAGTTTAATATGTAGCTACATTATATTTTACGTTGTTATGAAAAAAAATAGAGCTTTGGGAGTAGACTTTTTCCACTTCGAGTCGATTTTGAATGAAAACGAGTTATTTTTTTTAGTTCGAGTAGCACAGAGTATTATTGAATAGTACAGGAAATATTTCAAGTTGAATTTCTATAATATATCCATGCATAAATAATCAATGAGTACAAAAATAATTTATTTAGAATAACTACATTTTTTGAAACAAAATTTATTGTCACCCAAATTCGAACCTTCAAATAAATTTAATATATATAGTTTTTGTTACTAGACAAAAGGACATATATGGACACTATTTGCTATGAAATTATTTCATAAAATAGAATAAAATTAATCAAATTAGAAACTTTAGATAAAAAGATCGGGTACTCAAATTTGTCTAGTTTTATAAAAAAATCTTTGAGTCGAATTCGAGTAACTACTAAGACTTGACTCGAACTCAAATTTTCGAGTACTTGCACATCACTAAGAAAAATGTTAATTTGAAGGTTATTTTAAACATAGTGGAGAAATACATTCACATCTTAGGGCACGTGAACTAATCGTCAAGCTCATTTAGTCTAGTTTTTCAGTGATGGGAGGTCGGGTATTGAATCCAGGTAAGGTATACTAAGGATAATGGATTCAATAGCTAAGCTATTATATTTGTTAATTACGATTATAGCAGCATCAAAATATCATATTATTTTTCTTCATATAAAAGGATAGATATTATTAAATTGTATTACTCTCACCTACCAAGGCAGTGGCGGTTCGTAGCTGAAATTATTAGGGGGGCTGCTAACACGGGAAGCAAAACAGTGCATTTTTTACTTCACAGCCGCAAAGCCAACTTTTCCGTTGGTACCATTCAGAATTAAAGCTAAGACTATATTTCTTGTTGTTGCTTTTGCCTGGATGAAATATTAGAATATCAGATGTTGAACGACCTCTTTTCTTAACTGTAACTTTCTCATGGAGAGATAGCTGTGAAAACTTAAGATGTTGAAGTTCACGTACTGTCACAGATCTTATTTATTGGGGATGCAAGGTCATGGTTAAAAATTTCTGTTAGATAAAGGAACCGTCAAAAAAAAATAATCAAACGGAATGATTGGAAGCAGAATCATAATCTAATTCTACACTCTTCTATACTTTTTTCAAACTCAAGAATATGGTACACGGTTTTTAAGCACAACACTCGCTAAATAAAAACAAACTTTCTTCCACCATCACGCACTGCGGGAGTAGCAGTGCTCTCTCTACCTGGTAGTCCCACCATCCTCCCTACCCCCCTCCTATGTGCGCATGCGCACAACAATCAAACACCATGTCACTGGCACTGGGAAGCGCACAGTTCCATGCAAATATTGTTGTATCTTTTTCATAAACTGGGGGATGGCTATTGAAGTACTGACGCTAAGCTTAAGGAATATATATTGTACTACAAAAATAAATAAAGAATTAAAGAAAAAATGACTGTTAAAAAATGAATGTTATCGATAGTAGCAAGTGGAAATAGGGGGTGCTTCATTTACGCAGTGCCTATACACGAGCCGCCACTGTTACAAGGAGATTTGGGTATACTAAATATAACTCATACCTTTATCTTACTTACAATGTTAATGTAAAGTGAGAACGTGGTGAAGAAATTATATAAAATTTAGTAATAAGTTAGCCAAGGTAAATGTTGCCTATTCAAAGAACATATTGAGAACCAGGCTCATATTCAAGAACAACTGACAACTAAATTACCAGTTCAAATGATACCATGTTAAAATATAGATTACATTATCTTTTAAAATTACTGAAATATTTTATTTCCCTCCACTAACCTCCCCCCCACCCCCCTTACCAAGCCTAAATTCATTCGTGTTTTACTATTCAAATAATAAGTGGTAGTTTCCGCTTCATAAGGTTCAATCAGTCCTTAACCAATCCAAGAGCTTTAAGTTACACATTAACATTACTGTAGTACTCCATATGAGGTCTTAGTTCGTTGAACTGCAGTATACAAAGAAAGAAATTTACCTATTTTATTTTATGCTAAACATCCCGTGATAAAAAGTTAATTTCAATACTCAACACAATTAAATACAACGATTTATATTTATTTTGTTTTTTCTTATAGCGTGGCTTTTAAAAGTCTCGTAACGGTAAGTCCCAAAATTATTTTCCTCTGTTTTATTTTTACCTCAGTGATAATTAAAGGGGGGGTATAGAAAGTATTTTACATTATTTACAGAAGAAAAGTATTTAAGTTTTATAGTTAATGAGTCAAAGCTAATCGTAAACTAGTCGGCAATCGCGTGTTCTTCAAAGGGTGTTTTTTTTTTGTGACCACATATGAAAGGAGTTTTTTTTTTCTTTTGTGATATACTGAATAGTTTTGGAATCTACAGCTGAGGACGAAGATAATTCTGGAGATGTGGACTATAAAGAAACACTTGGTATTTTATATTTTAAGTTTTGATGGCGAATTTGTACTATATCACAATTAATGTGAATATTTAAATATTTTTTAGGCCCTATAGCAAGTTAATCCTAAAATATGGGTCTACTATTACAGATCACAAAATAAATATATTACGTGTGAGAATGGTATCAATGTCCACTATCTTAATTTTACCATAAAATCAATAAATATGAAACTTTAACGATCTCAACAAATATTTGTTTTTGTGCAATTTGTTTTCCCTAGATAAATCAAGGATATTTTTGCATACTTACACTTAATGGTATTGTAATGAGAGAGATATAATTGAAATGGAATACACCCACATCCTCACGGAAATAGAGTGGGGAACTATTTAGAATATACTACTCTCATTTCACCCAGCATGAATTCCAACTCCAAACTAACCCTCAATGGCAAATCACATTAGATGAGTGTTACTCCTTAGACCATGCAACCACCGATGCAAGGAGCTAAGATATAATTTATAAGCTAGTAGTAGGTTTGTGAAGCGTAGACCTCACTTCCTCCATATTTATAAGTTAAAGAATTTCAACACAACATATTTTAATAGTCCTAAAATTTGAAGAAATTTATTTTTTTGATTTCAAGTTGAAAATCTCCTACAATTTATCTTTGGATACGAAGAAGATATTTTCAATAGGTTATCTAGTTATATAGAAAACAAATTAATAGCTATATTATATATAATGTATATTATATTGATAGGGAATAACTGTTAACGTGATAATGATGAGAAATTAGTTTATAAAAAAATAATTTTAAATTCAAGAGCTTAGCTTTAAGCTTAACATAGTTGAAATATTTTAAATATTTAGAAAGAGGTCATTTAGTGGCCGCTGAATTTCACGAAATAACAGTCCACAAACGAAATTTAATGATTGTTTTCCATCTAGTTTTCTTTCATTTACTACTTATCTATATTATTATTATTCTGATTATATTTGGTAATAAGGAGTTAATCATTTGTCATAATATATTATATAATGTAATATAGTATAATGTTTAAACGCATAGCTACAATTTTATAAAATAAATACATTATAAATCAGTATTTTAGGCCTACACATAATATTTTGTTCTGAATATTTTTATGAAATTACTGATGAAATAATAAAACAAAACTATGACACCCCGTCCTACTACCCATTCTGGTTATCCACTTATATACTTATCACGCTAATGAATAAGGACTGAGGAAGGTTGAATCTTGAAGAAGTGTACCAGTATTTGGTGGAGAGTGGGAAACCACGTAGGTAAACACAAACCTCAATACACCCGACTGGAATAGAACCACGATCTAACTACCATCAGAAGTTTAGTCTTGTGAAAGTAGCGTCTTAGACCATGCGGCCACCTAAGTAGGTTACTACCAATTAACTACTAGTTGAATGAGAGAACTATTCCCGGCCACCTAAGTAGGTTACTGCCAATTAACTACTAGTTGAATGAGAGAACTATTCCTGCCCACCTAAGTAGGTTACTACCAATTACCTACTAGTTGAATGAGAGAACTATTCCCGGCCACCTAAGTAGGTTTACTACCAATTATCTACTAGTTGAATGAGAGAACTATTCCCGGCCACCTAAGTAGGTTACTACCAAGTAACTACTTGTTGAATGAGAGAACTATTCCCGGCCACCTAAGTAGGTTACTACCCATTACCTACTAGTTGAATGAGAGAACTATTCCCGGCCACCTAAGTAGGTTACTGCCAATTACCTACTAGATGAATGAGAGAACTATTCCCGGCCACCTAAGTAGGAGACTACCAATTACCTACTAGTTGAATGAGAGAACTATTCCCGGCCACCTAAGTTGGTTACTACCAAGTACCTACTAGTTGAATGAGAGAACTATTCCTGGCCACCTAAGTTGGTTACTACCAAGTACCTACTAGTTGAATGAGAGAACTATTCCCAGCCACCTAAGTTGGTTACTACCAAGTACCTACTAGTTGAATGAGAGAACTATTCCCGGCCACCTAAGTAGGTTACTACCAATTGCCTACTAGTTGAATGAGAGAACTATTCCCGGCCACCTAAGTAGGTTACTACCAAGTAACTACTAGTTGAATGAGAGAACTATTTTCGGCCACCTAAGTTGGTTACTACCAAGTAACTACTAGATGAATGAGAGAACTATTCCCGGCCACCTAAGTTGGTTACTACCAAGTACCTACTAGTTGAATGAGAGAACTATTCCCGGCCACCTAAGTAGGTTACAACCAATTACCTACTAGTTGAATGAGAGAACTATTCCCGGCCACCTAAGTAGGTTACTACCAATTGCCTACTAGTTGAATGAGAGAACTATTTTCGGCCACCTAAGTAGGTTACAACCAATTACCTACTAGTTGAATGAGAGAACTATTCCCGGCCACCTAAGTAGGTTACTACCAAGTAACTACTAGTTGAATGAGAGAACTATTCCCGGCCACCTAAGTAGGTTACTACCAATTGCCTACTAGTTGAATGAGAGAACTATTCTCGGCCACTAAAAAGTCAAATTGCAGCTACAGTAAACGCGGAAGCAACCGTTTTCTTCCTAACGAGAAGTAGGACAACATGTTTATGTTTGGTGCGTGAACATTATTTTCCGTGAATGTGTCGTTGACATCGAGCCAACGAGACTCGTTCGAGTTCCCAGAGTACTCAACATCCAAGGAGAGAGAGAGAGAGAGAGTACCCAACCTCTATTCTGTGGTTGGTTATTGGTATAAGGCATGGCAGCCGTCACAGCGTGATACTAAATGCAGGTCATATATTCACAACCGCCTAGAAATTGTGCCTTCATTATTTTAAACTGAGCTCAACTTGAATAAATTAAAAGAGATACTTTTTATTTTAGATCTTGTAGGCCTATACTGTTCTTGTTACGTAGCTCGGGACTATTTTTAAGGTGGACTGGAAGGTAATATAAGTTAGGGTCTTTTTTTACAGTTTTAATAAAGACAAAAATATATATATTTGACTAAAATAGATAAAATATTCCTTAAGTAGAAACATTTTATTTATTTTTCTACACATATTAATATCAACAGAACCATTTCAATGGCCGCATGGCATAACGAGCTACTCTCGCAGTAAACTAGACTGCCGATGACGGGGAGATCCAGGTTCAAATACCGGCCAGGTGTACTGAGGGGTGTATTCCAAAATGGTTTCCCTCTCTCCCTCCACGCGAATTCTGATACACTTCCTCTAAGTACCACATACATATTCCTTAAAACAAATAGCGTAATTAGTAAATGTGCGTATAACCCGAACGGGTAGTAAGACGTGGCGCTAAAGAAATATATATATAGCTAAAGTGTTTGTATAATGTGATGGTTACAGTGAGATTTCTCCATTAATTTTTATCGTTATTTAAAATGTATGTTCAAACTCCGCTATGATCATGTCAAATATTCTAGAACGGTTAAGATTACTTTACGTATAACAATAAACTAAATGTATCTACTGAACTAATATAAATATCCCAAAACAGTTTGTTGTAAGAAAGAAGGCAATAATACCGCCACTAACTCGGCTCCGAACTACCCCTATTAGCACATACAATATTTATCGACATTGAATATATGTTTGTATGTAGGTATTTAAACCAATCTTTAGTTTTAATGTATTTTTCTTGTTTACTTAGCAAAATGAGGCATAATAAGCTGATTTATAACTTGAGTACCTTTTAATGAGATTAGTCACGGTCTTTTTTGACGTTGAGACTGAAAAAAAAACATTTGCTAAAAACAATGTTTTATCATAATTTTACTAAGGAGAATATGATGTTCTTTCCCGAAGAGAGAAAACAGAGGAGATACGTGTGAGGGGTCATCCATAAACCATGCGATGCTAAGGGGAGGGAGGGGGAGAAGTCAGTAGGGGGCGGGGGGGAGGGTAAAAAGTAAGGAAACACATTATGTGGTTTATGGATTAGATCTACCTATTGTTAATCCAACGGTATAAACAGTAACTCGCTTTCAAGAGGAACTTAGAAGCATTTTATTTAGAATTCAATGAATTATTATTGTTATTTTTACCAAAACGAACATTTAAAAGCAAAGTATAGTATATATATATATATATATAGCCGGTTAACATTATAAATATTAAGTGTGAAAAGGACCGGTGGGGAAGGAATTGGAACTCGCAACTATACATTAATAATCATACAAGTGTTTTCTGAAAAGCACAACAGATTTTATGATTATAAAAAAATGCTGATTTTAAACGCTTTAACATAATATATTAACCTTCTCTACACACATAAATATCTAACATTACACTTTTTATTTTATTTTACTAAGAAAAAAAAAAGAATAAAAACCCATCACAATATTCTGCACTTTACCTTATCAATAACTCATTCATCTTTAACACTCCTTCCTGTGCTTGTGTCGTGTGTTATCCTGTATGTATTAGGAGATCTGGGTGGGCGCATGCGTGACCCCCTGGGTTGAAGTGTGCGACCCCCGACTACGACGCGAGCGACCCTGGCGCCAGTTGCCGGCACTACTCTGGATGGGGTTAATGGATGACTTGTGCTGCGTAGAAGGTCAAGCAGCCTCGGAAAACAGGTACAGTAACCCAACCATCCGACTCCAGGTTTAAGATGAGTCATATTAAATAGCCTGAGAACCAGAAAGGTGGGGAAGGAAATGATTAATTGCTAATAGTTTCAGTTTTGGGTGGGCATTTACGATGATTTTTAAAAATTACTATTTTCTGACCTATCCAATTTAACAGAAAATGTAAGACGATGTCTTCAACTTTTGCAGTACTTATACATTGCACTAATCAATAGTAAATTAAACACGTTCTATTATAACTAAATTTAATGAAATTAGAAACCAATAAGCTACATTCATTTTAACTTTATTTGGGGTAGGATTTAACGTGCATATATTGTCAAACTAACACAACTTATAAACCAACTTATATCTAGAACAGACACAACATCAAGTCCCGGGCCGTTAATTTATCACTGTGAAAGGGGAAATTCTCACTTCACCTACTCTACATTTTTCATCTATGCCAGGAATTAAACCCTGGACCCTAATCTCAGTAGACAGACTTACTACCAAATGAGCTAAATATTTGGATTAATAAGTTAAAATTTAATTTACTTTCCATCACATCTTACGTCACGTTCGGGGTATTTACATTTAATTACACCATGATAGTAGGGATGTATGTATAGTATGTAGAGTACATAAAATGTAGCCTCATTTTCGTGGATCGAGAGTGGGAAGCCAACTATGTGTTGAGCTCTTACTGCTGAGGACGGGGAGATCGAGGTTCGAATCTCGGTCGGGTGAACGG
>CABFVX010005504.1:35557-50212 GCA_902151425.1 Timema shepardi | reverse complement strand
ACACATTTATTGCCATGATCAAACATTATCTCGATGTAATAATCAAACTTTTTAGAAGACCTCTCCAGTCTCCATCTTAGAAAAAACGAGCATTTTACGTAATTATATAGATGTATGTCAATTCATTTATAAACCTCTAAAAGACCTATCCCATTGATGAGGTTCGTAAATTAGTAGTGAAAAATATGGTTACTATTTGTTTACAAATTTAACCTGCCATCCCAATAATTATTGAAAATAAATTGTCACATCAAAAACATTTCTAGTGTGATCTAAAGCTTGTTAATAATTTGTTATCGTCCACTGAGTCCACGTTTGAGCAATCGCTCTTCTCTAAATACCTCACAAGCACATTAATTTCCATTCATATCTGGACACTGAGATTTATATCGTCTGATAGGCCTATAACATATCACAGATACGGTTTGAATAGGCTTTACTTAGGAATAGTTTAGAAAGTTTAATAGGCATAATTATGATAGCAGTAAAAGTAAATAAGCTAATCGGTATAAAATAGGTATAAAACAATCAATACATTAATAAAATTATATAATTATATGTCAATGTAGTCAAATATTTATGTATAGTATTTAAGGAATGTAACAAATGAAATATGAGTATCAAATTGTGATATTTTCATGTATGAGCTAAAATCAATTAAAAGAGACTACTTAAGATACGTTAAAAATAAAATGCAACCATCTAAAATATTGTGCAAATTTAAACATTTCAAATACTAAATCCTTAAGTCAAAGCCACTAAGACTAATCCATACCAGTTTTAAAAAGTAAATGTGCGGATAATCCTAAGAAATATTTGATTGAAACAACGAGAATATGATTATGTATATATATATTGTGAAATAAATCAAAAAAGTTGTATGAATGAATTGATGAAAAATGATTTTCTCTTATCTGTTAATTCCGTGTTCCTTGGTATATTGGCTGCTTTCACGTCATATTTAGTGACGACTACTTTCATTGCCCACCAGCTTCATTCTAAGGTCTTAAATCGAAAGAAAGCACAACTAACATGGTTAAAAAAAAATGAAAAATTACCGATAATTAACTAATAAGTTAAACTAGACGAGTAACTGTTAACATTATAATTAACTTAAATGGAAAATGTTATATAAGTTAGAAAGAATAGGCTTATTTACCAAATAAATTGATGTACGTGATGGGACTTACGTCATATTCGTGAAAATAGTAAATCTGATTTTCATAAAAAGAACTTTAAAAAAAATAAAAATTATTTTTTTGTGGCCAATATTTAATACTTTTACTATTTTAATAATTATAGTTTATTGGTATTAACATCAAAAAACCGAGATGCAGATCAGATTAATTGACGTATGGATACATGAAAGAAAATTTAGTCACTTCCTAGCTGTCAGATAAGGTTAATCATTTTTAAAAAAATTGACTTTAGCAAGTATCGCACTAAAACATATAAAAAAAACCACTTGTAGTATTTCTAGTTGTGGTGGTGTTGTGTTTTGGGGGTAAAAGGGGAGGGGGTGCGCATGCGTCTGTACGCCAAGCGTCCCGGCGCCCTCTCCAGAGTCACATCGCCGTCGTCTGGTAAACGTCAAAACCAATCCGTCACAGACCACGTGGAGCTGTGGCTCATTGTTGACGTGCGGGGCGTCCAGACGCTCACCGCCAAGTACCCTGAGACGTCGCGACGTTTTCAATGAGCGGTACGGACGCCGAGGAAACACCGTGTGTGGCATCGTTGTGTAGTCCCGGGACATCGCCCCAGTTACACCTTTTTTTTTTACCGGACGAATAAACGGATTCTCACATTTCTATGTCCAAATTAAAACTAAGCTTTTTTTTTTCAAGAAAATGTAAAAGTATTATCTTACTATAAGCTATTAATCATTTATTAGAGAATAACTATTAATTTTGTTATGACATACGTATTTGATTTTGGGCCACTTACATCTAAAGTGACAAATTTTTTAACAATTAAATTTTATATTAAAATTATCAAGAAACAATTAATACGCTTGAAGATTTTTAACTAGTGCAGTAATCAAAATATAAAGGACTAAAGTGAGACGAAGAGGAAAGCAACAAGTCTTCATAGAAAACAAGCTAAACATTGAGGTAAGAATGGTTGTTTTACAAGTCTTCTAGAAAACAAGCTAAACATTGAGGTAAGAATGGTTGTTTTACAAGTCTTCAAGAAAACAAGCTAAACATTGAGGTAAGAATGGTTGTTTTAGGAAAGGGAGAAAGGGCCCGCGAGTTAAGGTCAATATTCTTACAGGGTTCTTAAATAAAACATTGATTCAGTAGATACGTTTGGTATAATTTTCTACACATAGTATTCTCGACAATTTTTGAATATGCTACGAGAATAGTGGCATTTTAGAAGATTTTTTAAATTTTCCTTTAAACAGTTTCTGTTCAAATGTCACTACGATTATGGAAAAATATCCAAAAACTAAAGTAAACGTACCTACTGAAGTTACTCTATCTACGGTATTAGGAACGCGAAAGTTAATTGCCGCACTTACCAAAGTACGCCATCTATTCATATCTTGAGCTAATTCTATCCAGTCCACCTCATTATTATTTAGCCTCCTCTACTACCGAGTATACCAATCCTTTTATGGAACCAAATATACTCCTAAGCACCTTGTTTTAGAACACTCTAAATTTATTACCGTCATATAAGTTAAAATACCACGTTTCAAAAATATAGAGAACAACCGATAAAACTACTTTAGCCATGTTTTGTTTATTTTGCCCTGGAATGTTTGTTTGTTTGTTATAAACTCGCCTCGCCTTCCCCTTCACCTTAATAAATGTTGACTTGTTTGGATCATTTTGTTGCCTCTTTTTGATATAATTATAGAAAAGGACAGTTTGGGGGCATAGGGATGGTACGAGAAAAACATAAAATGACAAGAGATCAGAATGTCAGTGTGAGTAAGCAGATTTTTTTAATGGTATATTGAGTTTAAAAAAAAATCTTACAGAAGCCCAGCCAATATAACAGTTAATTTAAGATCTATTAACGAATAATTCAAATAGTAAAGCAGCATTATTTAATAATATTAAGTTTAGGGAATTGTTCATCCTGTTTGATGGAGTTGTGTCCGTCATTAAACGGGGATGATGGTTTTGTGTTTTAAGTGATAAGTCATTATTTATAAGTAATTGAGAAACAGTTTTAAAAGAATAAACAATTTTATATATATTAACAGATAAACATTCTAAAATTGAGAACAAACTTCAACGGTCTTACTAAAGGAAGTAATATATTAACCTGAGTAAATTTATAGTGGCAGTAACAAAGTAACATAAATAATAATAATAATAATAATATTTAGCACCAAGTCTTACTACACGTTCAGGTTATACGCTTTAAGTACTAATTACTCTACTGGATTAGGAATTGGGAAGGTTGAATTAGAAGAATTGAACCCGCATTTGCGTGGAAGTAGAGTGGAAAACCATTTAGGAAAAACCACCCCCAGTTCACCCGACCGAGATTCGAACCTCGATCTCCCCGTCCTCAGCAGTCGAGCTCAACACGACAAGCGCGTTAGCCAACTACGCCACCGAGGCGGGTGAGTAACAGAAACAAAAGGTAAATCCACATTTAGTTTACATCTAGTTCTCTCTAATATTATATTAGGAAAAAATAATATTATTATATTCCCAAACATATTTTTAGTTACCTAGGAGAAAATGAAATAAAAAGTCTTAAAGCTGGTTAATATTTCATAAGGATTACATATTGCTATTATTTTCACCAAAAAAAATGAAGTTCTAAAAATTCAAAATATTTCACAGATCCAAAAGGGACAGAGAACAATATTAGTGTTTTTGAGACAGACTCCCTTATAAACTTAGTCTCTAACAAAAAAAGGCATTATCCGAACTCATAACATAAGGTCATGTTACATAATTTCAATACATTTCTATCATTCTTTACTAAAAAAAATATATTTTTGTACAGTGCACCACACAGACCTTTATCTTAAAATATACATTTACTAAATAATCTCAAGATATTTTGTTAATCGAAAATATAATAAATCTATACATTGTTGTGGAAACAATACACCAAAGATAATGATTAAATAATATACATTGTTGTGGAAACAATACACCAAAGATAATGAATGAAATAATATACATTGTTGTGGAAACAATACACCAAGGATAATGAATGAAATAATATACATTGTTGTGGAAACAATACACCAAAGCTAATGAATGAAATAATATACATTGTTTTAGAAACAATACACCAAAGATAATGAATGAAATAATATACATTGTTTTAGAAACAATACACCAAAGATAATGAATGAAATTAATATACATTGTTGTAGAAACAATACACCAAAGATAATGAATGAAATAATATACATTGTTGTAGAAACAATACACCAAAGATAATTAATGAAACAATATACGCTGTTACTTACTACGAACAATGTTACAGAAAAATTGAGCAAAGAGAAACATCTTTGTCCACCAAAAAACATTAGAATCAAATTAATTTTCAAAGACCTGAATTAAAAATTATATATATTTGCTTATAGCTCAGAAATTATAGTCATTTGAGTTAATTTCGATAAAATCAATTTTTTTCTCTTTTTTTGCCCTTCAGTAAACTACCCTTAATTTAAGGGTTAAATACCTAATTCCAAAAACTCCTCGGGGGAACCTTATGAAAACCCCAGATACCGAGTTGTAGCCCAACCAGTAAAATAGTTTCGGCTCTAACCCAAAGTACAGACAGACGGATATATATATATATATATATATATAGACGGCATTGTGAAAACTACTTTTTTTGCTTTCAGAGGGTCAGGAAACTTTACATTTATCAAAATCTCGAGTTTTTTTTGTTTTTTGTTTTTACGATCAAACTACTTTCCCTTCGAGGTGTCAAGAGAATGTAATGAATATGATGTAAATAATATAATATTAGTCCAAAAAGTATTGATTGAAAGATTCAAAATATTAACAAGTAAATTATTATTTTATCATGGATGACCTGGTGGTCTAGGGGTAAGGTGTCAAGACTTCTGTGCTGGCGGCCGGGGTTCAATCCTCGGTCCCGGCAAAGATTTATCTGATTACCAAACCCTTCCCTCACCTCTGACAAGACATCTTGTGAATGTGGAGAATGCCAGGCCTCCACCGTGGTTCGGATTCCACGTTAAACTGTAGGTCCTCCATTTCATCTCACAATCACCCTACCATTACACATTAGTGTAAGTGCGTATAACCCGAACGGGTAGTAAGACGCGGTGCTAATAATAATAATTATTATTTTATCCATTTTAGGGCGAAACTTATTTTAATATAACTAAGTATTTAAACGTGTTCTTACATTATATTTAACGTATGAACGAATGAAATATCCACCAAGACTGGTTCTACATTGCCACTCCCGTGTTGTTAAAAACAATAGTTGTCCCAGAGAAGTATTGAGGGGAGCAAACGTGTGTCGACTGTCAGGTGGCGACGGACGGCCACGTGATCCAACTAGAACATTCGGGAACTGCTAGGAAGTGTCTCGTTGTTCCGACTCCTCCTTAGCTCACTCGCCACTCAAAATTCAACCCTTTTCGTGGGCGGGTGTGCTTGTATCATCTTTTAAGTCGAGTAGTCATAGAGAGGATTGAGTAACAACCTAGGTTGATGTTTCCAGTTTAGTCTTATTTTTATATTTGTTGTTCATTATATTAATTAATTAATGTTACACTTTTGTATTGAAGTACTACCCGCCTCGGTGGCACAGTTGGCTAACGCGCTTGTCGTGTTGAGCTCTACTGCTGAGGACGGGGAGATCGAGGTTCGAATCTCGCTCGGGTGAACTTGGGGTGGTTTCTCCTAGATTGTTTTCCACTCTCCCTTCACGCAAATGCGGGCTCACTTCCTCTAATTCAACCTTCCCAATTCATAATCCATTAGAGTAATTAGTACTTAAAGCGTATAACCCGAACGGGTAGTAAGACGCGGTGCTAAATATTATTATTGAAGTGCTTGACTTTTAACAGGGAACGGGGTGTTTTAACTACACTGTGGTCCAGACTCATTAGTTGTATCAAAGACAAACCTCGATTTTTGGGGGCCTACACGCTGGAATTAAATACCGCTACATGTGCAATGAGAGTAGTTTTTTTTTATCACAACATAAATTTTTCTTCTTTCTTTGAGTGAATGGTGTATAATTTCCTTAAATATCATCTTCCTAACTCTGTTATCTTAGCTTAGATAACTTCAGACGATAGCAGTTTTTAGACTCGCTCTAAATCGTATCAATAAAAGAAAAACTGAAATAATTTAATGAAACAAATAGCCGAAACTATTGTTAATGCATTTTAGGGGGGATAGTACCTCATAGATATCATATTCTGAAAATTGAAAAATGACACCAGGACACGGGAATCGAACCCGGGAAGCCGAAGGTCCCGGGTTCGATTCCCGTGTCCAGGTGTCATTTTTCAATTTTTAGAATATGAAATAATTTAGTTTGAAATATTTTTAAGGGAGCGCTTTGATATCTTATTTGACCATGTATTTTCTAAACAAGTTTTCCCATACTTCACGTATTACTACCCGTCCGTGCTACTCACATATTTGCATTAATCAAGTAGAGAGGTCAAATTTGATAGAAAGTGTAACCCCATTTGCGTATATGGATAATTGGAAACCATTAATAAAAAATAGTCCTCCATACATCTGGCAGAAACTCTAACCCCTTATTTCACATTCTCATTAAATCAGACAAGAGGAGACTAATGCCTTTATGCGCGTGTCCAACAATGATCGTCAAATATTCGTTTGTACTGTTGTGTTATTAAAAAGAGTGTCAGTGTTGCTTATTCAACTTGGGCCTACATAATTATTTTCCTAAAGGATTCGTAACTTGATTAACGCCCCAGTGCTAGTATTCCAGTTAAGTTAAACAATACTCTATAAAGGGGTCTTTGATATAGCTTACTGTGTCAAAATTAATTGATATTGATAAAGGACGATCACTAACGTAGTAAAAACCTTATATATGTGTTGGTGATTAGACAACAAAACCAAACTTGAACAAAGGACATCGAGATATGCGACATGAAAGAAAGGGTCGGAACTCTGAGAAAATAAATCCTTCCAATTAGTACACATAGGTTTGTGTGTTGTCCCTAAATCAAAGATAACTGATTATAAGCACTATCTCAACCATTGAAGAGTTTAACCAAACAACGTATCATCTCACACTATTCAAAAACCGTGTCTAAGTAAAATTGTGTTGTTTATTTTTAAGTAAAATTATGTTATAAAGAGGTTTTTATTACTCTGCGTCTTACTACTCATCTAGGCTATGTAAATTTTCTACACTAATTAGGTAGCAATGAGTAATGTAAATTTGGGAGGAAATACACTAGTATTTTAACGGAAAAATATTTTATAATAAGTACCTTCAAGCGGTGACCTGGCGGTCTAGGAGTAAGGTGTCGGACTTCTATGCTGACGGCCGGGGTGCAATCCTCGGTCCCGACACAAATTTGTCTGATTACCAAACCCTTCCTTCACCTCTGACAAGACATCTTGTGAATGTGGGGAATGCCAGGCCTCCACCGTGGTTCGTGGTTCGGATTCCACGTTAAACTGTAGGTCCTCCATTTAATCTCACAATCACCTTACCATTACACATTAGCGTAAGTGCGTATAGCCCGAACGGGTAGTAAGACGCGGTGCTAATAATAAAAAATAAGTACCTTCAATACAGCGGGCTCAGATCGGCACCCCAACCTCTACAATATCGGCAAACAAGGTTAGACGAGTTTGACATTTCTGTATGTGCTTCAAATATAGTAGTATCCTCTTCAGTGGCCGAATGGCCTAAGGCTAGGCCGATAACTATATGGCACGCATGCCATCGGGTGGCACGTGAATACGATTTGGATGGCACACCGGCAAGAACAAAATCAACATTAGATCAAACTTTTCCCGGCGTCGTATAATTCTTTGAAGTCAATAATATTAGGACAGCCATGTTATTCGCTGTCATGTCACAGTGGTGCTTTATTAAGTCGACGCTTCTAATTGGTTTGGCTCACTTAAGCGCATCTTGTGTTCTGTTTAAGGCGACAATTTATGGACCGAACATAAATATCTTGGATAGCGAAATACATGTTTCAAGCTAATAAGAAAAATAATTTGTAAACATTCTGATTTTAACTTACCTTCAATGTTTTTAGTTTATGTAAGTTATTTAAATTAATATTATATAAGACAATTACTTTAATACTTTATTAAATTGTACTTAATTAAAATTTAGTTATTATTTATTATTTACAATTTGATATGAGTTATTAATTACATTCCACGATATTCAACAAGTTTTGATTTTTAAAGGACTCATTAAAAACGTAAATAAAAGGTGGCACACTCTACAATTCCTGAACTAAGCTAGTCCTTAAGTGTCCCACTTGTCGGACAAGTGTCGCCGCCCCTGGTCTAAGGTGTCACTCTCATGTTATACTGACTGACCTGCTGATGATGGGGAGGTTGGAGCTCGAATCCTGGTCGGGTCTATTGAAGGTTAGTTTTACTATATGGTTTTTCACTCTCTGGGTAAATTCTCTCTAAATAGATTCCTTATTTGTCCCCACTCCATTAGAGTAATTATCATATAAGCGTATAGCCTGAACGGGTAGTAAGACGTGGTGATAAAAAAAAAGGGCTATGGAGTAAAAGGGTGGTTTTTGATAGAGTTTTTCCGCATTAGTTTGGAGAGGGGATGAAATAAACAACCATTATAAACAAGAAATGTAAAAAATAAATAACGTGTGCAGACCAAGATTTGAAATGGACCTTCCCTCCAATCGCAATCCTGGCTACAAAGAACCCGGTGCCATAGCGTAGATAACGTGATCACCAGTGAGAGTATCACATTTTAGTAGGGATGAGACTCTCAAACTATCGAGCCCTTGAATCCGTATTGATATTCGAGATTTGAGGATTAAATAAAATATCAAATTCTTTAAAAAAAAGGGGTTTGTTCAATTTCCAATTGAAATTAGTTTTAAGGCTCTAATTCTGCTCATTGGTGGTTCACAACTAACATAATTATAGGAAAAACTTAACAATCAGGTACCAAACCAGTAATTACACACTTAACTTTTTTTTAGCACCGCTTCTTAACACCTGATCGGGCTATACACACAAAACCTAGCTGATTGTG
This sequence comes from Timema shepardi, assembly GCA_902151425.1. Classification (NCBI taxonomy): domain Eukaryota; kingdom Metazoa; phylum Arthropoda; class Insecta; order Phasmatodea; family Timematidae; genus Timema; species Timema shepardi. The sequence continues at coordinate 40,993 of CABFVX010005504.1, read as the reverse complement.
GGCATTTTATAATGAATGGTTTATAAGAACATATTTTAACATTAATTTTAGTTATTACATATATATTTTTTATATTTTTCCACCCACCATTAATTTTTTAATTAATTTATTTCTACAAGCCTAATTTGTAGTTATTTACTTAATAAATCTGAGCCATCCATAACTAAATTAAGGAAAAGCAGGAAGTCTAAAAAAACAATAAAATCTAATAGGGTCAAAAAAAGGAGACAATAGGAGCGAGTGCTTGGAGTTATGTGAGTAGTGCGGATGATTTATCATCACACTACGTCACACCGCGAGATAGTAGTGTGATGTTCCACATCCGTTTGATTTACCATTATTCTCCCCCTCCCCCTCCTCCTGCCCTCTTCTAAATATCCTCCCCCTCTTCCTTACAACCCTCCCCTACAGCCCCTCTCCCCCTACAACTCCCTCGCCTACCGACCCCGAACATGTTGGCTCTTGATGATTGTTAATTAATTAATTGGTAGGATAGAGGTGTTGTACTTTATTTATGGGAAACAGTGCTGTGTAGTTTATTTGTTGGAGTGGGCGGCCATCCGTGGCTCGCCCTGGGCTGCTTGAGAACCTTCTTCTCCAGTTGTAGACTGCCGACTGATGGCCAAACGTATTCGTACAAGCCCTCCCCCCCTCACTTCCCTCTTCTGACTGCCGGTCATTCCCTTGTTGGACACCAGAATCCTCCCCCCAGAGCCAGTCATTACCGTGTTGTTTATCCCCAGTCCGGTGGTAATGAACCATTCATTAACCTCTACACATTGAGGAGTTGTTGCCTTGTATTAACAGGAATAGATATCGACCCCCTTACAGTTTCATTCAGACCTCCTTTGTGAAGAAAGCTTAGCAGGCACTCAATCTCGTACACCCAAGGAAAGCGGACATGTCTACATGTTCAGGATGCAACGCTGCAACCCCCCTTTCCTGTACTAGGGTGAGAATGACTGGAAAATCAGGTAAAATGGCCTAATTTTAATAACATATCTTTATTTGTCATAAACAATGAAAAGGTACACATTATAGAATATCAACAAACATAGAGAGTGAAGCGCGTCTTCCTTCCTAACGAGAAGTAGTTCCATTTAGATTACGGAGACCATAATTCAACAATGCAACAATACAACAATGCGCGATGAACATAATTAAACATATCAAATAAAAATCCTACTTGACTTATATCAAAGTCTATGATGCTAGGTTAGAAGAACGTCCAATCCAACAAGGCGATCTTTAAAGTTTATGATATTCAAAGGTCCCACGTAACACACAGGAGTTAAGCGCTCATAACCCCAAACAAATATCATAATGTTATACAATAATAACGACCAATAGCGGAACAAGTCCCAATCTATCCTATTAGTGTCCTGTATCCTAATATAATGTAATCTACCCAGACGACAGCTAATCCTAAGCATACTCATAAATAAATACTAGATGAGTAGAAAGCCCAAGACGCAGAGTTTTACTCTGTGTATTCAATAGAATGTAAATATACCAATAAGGCTAATCGGTGCAATAAATAGGGCTGGAACCCAAAAAGATGGCAAAAAGGTGACGACATTTTGACAAGAGAGAGAAGCGCATGACGTAGTAAGTTTACATATTCAAACTAAGATTAGGTGAGCAGAACAATAATTTATAAAGTTTTCCCTATTACGCCGAAATATAATTTAGATACAGACAATAATAATAATAATCCCCTGCCCTAAGTCACCGTTCTCACGTCAATAAGCTGTTGTTGTAATAAGTGACCATAGACCACCAGCTCACCACTATATATTCAAAGTTAAAGTTTACGGAGAGGGGGAGGGACGCGAGGAGAGGGAAGGAAGGAGAAGCGAAAGAACGGGATGTCGAGATGAGCCGAGCAACGTGTCGAATAGTCTAGAACCTCGACGTGGCCGGAAGAAGCAAATATCTTCCTTTGTTTCTCGCCAGTCTTGGGTAGTGATGGGCATAATCGAATTATTTTAAGAATCGAATAATCATTCGATTCTTTGAAAAATAATCAAATGAATCTAAATAATCATTCAAATGATTTTGAGAAGTAGTAAAGATTCGGTAATAATCGAATATTTACTACTTCTAAAAGTAGTTACTAGTTGCTCTTTTTGCTTTGTGCTACTATTCTCTTTTCCCTGTTGTCGAATCTCCCAACATGCATTCCTTTGCGTTTGCAGCTTATAAACATTTTTCTATTACTGCATTTAGTTCCTTGTGACAGTGTCAAAGATCAAAGTATACCCATAACAAAATACTATATAGTGAAAAAGTAAACGCATTTCTCAATTAAGTAGCTCGCAATTAATATAAATACTTTTGCGTACGATTGATAATTAAATAAGGAACATTCGTTTCCCTTTGTGTTTAAAAGAGTCGAAATAATTTAACCTTTAATATTTCCTAAACATAACAAAAATATGTAAGCTTACAATCGTAAAATTATTTCAATGAATAAAATTATAATACGATTTGAATATTACGGCCGGGCAATGTTTTAATAAATACATAACAATTATATACTTATCTAATTAATAAACTTAAGTCAACTTTAAAATAATTATCTCTCAAACCATTCGTGCTATATGCGATTAGTGAGTTAGGAAGGTAAAATTTTAAGGAAATGAAAAAGAACAATCCACGTAGTAATGTAGCAAAATAATCGAATCATTTTGTAATATTCATTCGAATTATTTTTGGCTGTTATTCGATTGTAAACTGTACAACCATTTAAACTTTGTATTAAATTAGCCTTAGAATCATTCGAATGCGTAAGGTCGATTATTGTGTAGCAATGGGTATTATTTATTGAAAATGAACCTAATATAAATACCTGTATAGATAGCCTGGAAACATTCATAAACATAAGGTCGATTTTCCTCTGCACTTCCGGCAAGGGTGGGGTAAGAGAATGAATCGGCCAGCTCGAATTAAGTCAGCTATGTTTTCATAATAGAAAACGCAATACTAGGTTTTCATTCGAAAGTTTTTCTCATTCGGATGATTTTTTAATTCGAATGATTTTGAAAGAATCGAATGAATCGATTCTATTCATCCGATTCTGCCCATCACAAGTCTCGGGTTTGACGCTAGGTGGCCCCTGTCCAACGCTCCGTCAGTCTATCGGGTGGTTGTTTGGAGTGAGTTGGTCGGTGCTAGTGCTATGTGCTCAGCTCGTCTTAGAGGTTCGGTGAGTGTCCTCCATTCGATTAAGCCATAACTCGTAAGTTGTTACATCTGTCTTGTAACTTGTTACAACGCCAACTATTTGACACAGGATTAAAACCTGAGATTCTTATTTATTATGAAAAAACTTCCCCATAGATTTTTCCTGTTAAAATCAAACTTTCTATATATTGACGCAAGTAAACTACGCTTATTTTATTTTATATAAATAAATAAACTGCATTATTGATAATGTAAAACAATAACTTAAAACCCTAGAACAATGAGTTTCTAATATATAGTTTACAAAAGAAATTATACGTGAATTACCCGAAATTTATTTGGTATTTGTAAATATTAGATTTTTCCTGTTAATAAATAAATAAATAAACTGCATTATTGATAATGTAAAAGAACAACTTAAAACCCTAGAATAATGAGTTTCTAATATATATATATTTAACAAAATAAATTATACATGAATCACCCGAAATTTATTTGGTATTAGTAAATATTAGATTTTTCCTGTTAATAAATAAATAAATAAACCACATTATTGATAATGTAAAAGAATAACTTAAAACCCTAGAAGGGTGAGTTTCTAATATATATTTAACAAAAAAAATTATACGTGAATTACCCGAAATTTATTTGGTATTTGTAACTGAAACGGTTAGTTACCCCTTAATAGCCGATAACACCGCACAGCTTCTGGCTATCCTTTCACGGACATTGGAGCGCTCTCTCTTAACGAAATAAAGTAACAAATCTCTCTTCCTATGCAAGAGTGGAATAAGTACAAATAAATGAAAAATCTAATGCTCAGTAATTATTAGGATTTAAATTGTATCTATAACGAATATGAAACAGGTATTTAGCTTAGCATTGCACGTATCAGGAAGTTCTTAACATAAAGAATGACCACACGGTTTAAGGCGCTACTCTCGCAATAGATTAGACTGAAAAAGATGGGAGGAAATCGGGTTTTGATCTTCCTGCTACCAAACATATTAGCGTAATAAATATATACGTGTGAACAGGTATTAAGAAAAAATAAGACTGGATACATTGTATAGCCCAATTTTAAGAATATATGCCGTAATAATCAAGTAGGTTTGTGCGCCACACGTTTGCACCACCGTTTTCTAAACCAAGTTCATTTATTCTGTGCTAAGGGGTATGCGCGTCCACTTGTGTACCATCATTTTCTATTCATTCAACGCCAAAATGAACCAGTGGATGCCTGAACAAACTAGACACGTCAATCACGTCGGTAGATAGAATTTGTCTGATAGATAACGGTATCAACAAATACCTGATACGGTTTGCGCATGCGCAGACACACTTACGGTATTTAGGTCATTACAGCATGCCCATTGAGAAGTGTATAAAAAGACCTCAAATCATTACATTCGGTCATTTCAATTTGTAATTGGATCACTTACATATCAATATGAGTTTTGACGCTCTGGAAAATTGGATAAATTCAGGTATGTTTGAAAATGGTTTTGTATATTTTAATGGTTTCTATTTTTTTTGCTTAATATATCTGTGGCGTACAACGGTATTTTCTTTTTTTGTTAGTTGACGATCCCCCAATGGTTGCCAGGGGTGTGCAACCTGTGGGCCCCAATAGCCTAGACCAGTTGCTGAACTTAACCAAAAACGGCATTTGCTTGGCGGATGGCGATTGGTATATGGGTAATTAGCAGCCTATGGTATATATTTTAGAGACTTGTCAGTGTGTTTTTCCCCGTTAATGCTAATTAATATGTACTTATTTTAATTTCAGACAATTGGGATCCCTATTATCTAGATTCTCTGGACATAACTCCGGCCGCGGGTACGTTCCTGGTGCACCGGCGTTCTATTACTTTAGGGGGTGCACGAACATATAAATACAGAAGTAAAAAAAGAAAAAGGATGTATATAGAAGTAATGCAATTTATTGAAATAACATGATACATGACAAGGATTATGCACGTAATCTCAATAAGAACAGTCTATACAAACTAAGTTGGATTTTAGGTAACATTGCCTAAGTCTGGGCCAACAAGGGGCTTGAGGCGCCAGAAGAACTAACTCAGACAACAGAGTTACATTACAGGCCCCTTAACCACTAGGCATGTTGGACATGCACGTTAAGTTATGACTTACATAGGGCAAGTTCAAGTCCCGTTATATACGAGGGCCTAGAATACAGGCCAAACCCCTTACAAGAGGCTCAATCAATTTACATAGGTATATTTAAAC
>CABFVX010005504.1:0-34736 GCA_902151425.1 Timema shepardi | reverse complement strand
CTTCCAAGCGGCCCAGCGGATATATACCATGAGAACCCCACGTGATGGGGTGAAGAGGTGGGGAAAAGATCTTTTTTATTCTGGAACATCGACTCGCGTCGGCGAACATTGTTCACGGCGCTTTCAGTTGATTGAAGTTGGTTGTCCGGCGCGGAGCTCTTGCCTGAGGTCACGCCCAGCCAGTTCCCTCGATGTTGTTGTTTTCAGCGGGGCATCAGACTCGATGGAAGAGTTGGTGTAGAAGGTATGTAACCAAACACACAAATGTTATGGGCGTAGCATTCAACACTATTATTTCATTTGTTAACTCTTGACGACTTGTTTGTAACAAAAAAATGTTCATGTTTTATATTTGAACGGGGCTAAGCCAGATTAGCCCGTTACACTGGGAGTGCACGCATCGGAGACTGACATCACCCCACCGGACGGCGTGCCAGTGGGTGAGGCGCAGCACAGCGTCGCCGGCTTGCACTCTCAACTCCCGATCTTCTCTCGATGTCGCCCTTCTATGGAATCGGAAATTCGCCTCCGATTTTTGCGCTGATTTGGATGCCTTTGACAGGCTGATATGTAAGTACAGTCTACAAGTAGCCACTACCCTGAAATATACTATATGTGTAGCTCTCTCTCTCTATCTCTCTCGCAAACCACCGTTATGTGAGCAGCTACTCGTTCCGAGAAGATTGTAAACAGAGCGCGTTTACGCGCAGTTTAGAGTAGAGAAAATTATATTGTTGCTTTAACCGTTTATTAAAAAAAATCCTTAATAATTTAGCGCCACGTCTTACTACCCGTACAATTTATTCGCTTAAAAAACCTACTGAGCCAGTGGGTGGGGGAGTCCAAGGTTCAATTCCATGGAATAATCGAAAATACTGAGGTAGACACTTAAATTCACGTTTACAATGTGCTCCATCAAATATTCAATCAACACTTTAGTGCGTCTTTATAGTAAACTATGGGTCCTGGGTTTATTTACCATTCAAAGACAGAAAATTATAATTGTCGTTTTATACACTTATTAAATTCACATTTACAATGTGCTTTATCAAATATTCAACCAACACTTTAGTGCATCTGTATGGTAAATTATGGGTCCCGCCCGGGTTTATTTCCCCTTCAAAGACAGAAAATTATAGTTGCAGTCTAAGACACTTATTAAATTCACATTTACAGTGTGATCTATCAAATATTCAGCCAATACTTTAGTGCGTCTGTATATTAAACTATGGGTCCTGGGTTTATTTCCCATTCAAAGACAGAAAATAATAATTGTCGTTTTAAACCCTTATTAAATTCACGTTTACAATGTGCTCAATCAAATATTCAACCAACACTTTAGCGCGTCTGTATAGTAAACTATGGGTCCCGGGTTTATTTCTTATTCAAAGAAAGAAAATTATAATTGTCGTTTTAGACACTTATTAAATTCACGTTTACAATGTGCTATATCAAATATTCAACCAACACTTTAGTGTGTCTGTATAGTAAACTAAAGATCCCGGGTTTATTTCCCATTCAAAGGCATACAATTTTAATTACCACTTTAGACATTTATTAAATTCACGTTTCACCAAGAGTAAACATAAGTCTGTACACTTTCATTTATGACGTGTGTGTGTATTGTAAACAAATCCATTGGAATAGTAATCAATTTAAAAAATAAATATAATAGATTCCTTCATCAGCGACGAGTGTATTTAGGGAGGTTTTTTCTACTAGATTTTCCACTCTCCATCTTTACAAAATGTGTGTGCACTTCTTCTAATTCTGAATTACAGTATTTATTATGTCAATAAAATATAGTCTCTAACATTAAACGATATTTAAAGTTGTATTTAATATTACTTAGGAATTTATAGGGGAGATTTTTTCTAATAGATTTTCCATTCTCACTCCTTGCAAAATGCGGGCGCACTTCCTCTAATTTTGGCTTACAGTTTGAGTGACTAATTTGCTTTGTGTAAATGTTGTTTATTATGTCAACAAAATATAGTTTTGCGCACTAAAATTTTATTTAATAAAACAGCAGTTTCTAAAAAAATTTACCCTAGCGGTGTGGTTGTCTAAAGCGTTTGTTTCGTGTAGAGCTGGACGATCGCAGACAGAAAAGTTCAAGGTTATAATCTTGCCAGGATAAACTGGGACTTTTTTTCACTCTCATTCCACACAAATGCTGGCTCACTTCAGTGAATGTTGGTTTCAGCTAAAGCAATTATGTTTAGGAAAAAATATAACATATTATATTAATACCGAAAGTATTATACATTTTAAAGAAAATAATACGCGCATGTTTGTAACAGTGCTTACTTTGACATGTATTATAGTTGAAATGGAGGCCGGAAATGGCGGGACGACCCCCACAACAACAACAGCGAATTTATCTCCCCACACTGCAGGAGCACCCCCACCGTGCCTAGGACACGGTGCTCGAGCCCCAGCTGCGGTACGGGAGACGGGGATCGTGGTTGTCCCGCAACCTGTAGAGCCGGCTACAGCGAGACCGTCTTCGCCCACACAACCGGGAAATCTTGGTACGGTAAATCAGGTAGGAGGGGCCTTGTCAAATGGTGTCCCTCTTCGGATCCTCGAAGAGAGGATTAAACACTTCAGGCGTTTCTTTTATACTGGTAGAGAAATTACCGTACAGTTTGGTGCTCCAGAAAGCGATCGTGACGCATTAAGCTGGCTTGAAGAACAAATTACAAATTTGCTCAATCGGTAGCAGGACCATGGCGTTAGCGCCGATGACCATGCCGGCTTACTTTTGAATAGAAAGGACTCTATGTTTAACCCTGTGAAGGTTTCATTTAGGCGAGCAGATCATTTGGAGGCTCGAGCCGTGCTTGATAACGTAAGTCGAGTGTTGCAGAGTAATAGTTTGTTTATGAGTACGGTGCCACTGTACGTTAAACTCAGCCACTTTAAGGAGCCTCGTGGGAGTTCACGTTATTGTGATAAACTCTCTCCCGCTAGCAAATATAGCCGTAATAATAAAGGGATCATTACGATTCAAAATGGCGACACACTTCGCCTTATCCGTGCATTGGTTGTCGCCAAAGCTATATGTGACATTAAAAGAGAACCAGTATGCATGAATGTGAACACTTTAGACAAATCAAAATGGGACGTCTTATTCAAAAACTCAAAGCAGAGGAACTATGCCGTGATGCCCGTGTGATTCTTTTTAAAGGTGGTGGGCTCACTGAACTGAAACAATTTCAAACATACAAATCCGAATAAAAAATCACGGTGTTCAGGGAACGTCGGAGGAGACAGGTCCTATATGAGGGGCCTACTCCTCCCGAACATTCTTTTAAGGGCTATCTTGATTTGTATTTTCACGACGATAAGGAAAATCATTTTGACGTCATAACATCCTTGACAGCCGTATTTAAGTGTGGGTACTTTTGCCGCAAATGCCGTGTTCCGTTTGATCATAAGAACAAACACAAATTTGATTCCACGTGCAAAAAGTGCTACGCTAAAGCGATTTGTTGTGGAGGCTGATCTGTGGTCTGTAAAGACTGTGGGCGTTAGTTCACAAACCAGACGTGCTATGATAACCATAAACGTCCCAGTTTTAGCAGAGGTCACAGGTCAGTCTGTGATGTCAAAAAGGTTTGCGAGGTCTATGGGCAATTTTTCAGATTGGAAAGAGACTTTTTGTAGAAAATGCGATGCCCATCGTTCTTTAGGTCATTTATGTTATATGAAGCAGGCCCCATCATAGCCGTTACTGGAAAATAGCAATTTCATGTTTGTATTATATGATTTTGAATGCAGGCAAGAAACTCTTCTTCAAGGTGTGGCCGGCACGTACTTGCACGAACCTAACTAATGTGTCGTTAAGACGTGTTGAAAGGCCTGCGTTCATATAGATGCAAATTACATCATTGCACTGAATGTGGGGGCAATAAGACTCACATATTCAAGGGTGATACCACAATGGCCCAATTTTTTGAATTTATAGAACAAATTAAAATATCAAAATTTAAAGATATCACTTTCCTAGGCCATAATGCCAAATCCTATGATGGAAATTTTATTTTATGGTATATAATGGAAGTTAAAAACTGGACTCCAGAGCATGTAATGGACGGTGGGAAAATAATGTCCATGCGTTACGGCCCACTCCACTTTATTGACTGATTTTTCTCCCGATTTCGTTGTCCAAGATGCCCAAATCATTCGGCCTGGACGAGTCTTTGGCCAAGGGACATTTCCCCCATTTTTTCAATAAAAAAGAAAACGTGGGGTATAGGGGTCCCTTGCCACCAAAGGAGGACTACAGCATCGGCGAAATGTCAGTTGAGGGAATTGAGCACTTTGAGAAATGGTATGACGTGTTGGTCAAAGATAATTATGTCTTTGATTTTAAACACGAGTTGGAATTGTATTGTGTGAAAGATGTAGAGATCCTACGGAAGGCCTGCCTTAAGTTTAGAGATATGCTCATGGAGAAAGCAAATGTGGACCCTTTCAGAGAGGCGTGTACGATAGCTGGAGCGGGAATGTTGGTTTACCGCCGAAGTCATCTTAAGGAAGATACTATTGGTATTATCCCTAACGGTGGCTATAAGTGTGCAGACCAACAGTCGTACTTCGCTATACAATGGCTCTTCTGGTAGGTCCATCAACGCGGTGTCTCTATTCTTCATGCGGGTAACGGCCGTGAGGAATATGTGTTAAAGCAACGTGTAAATGGTGTTATTAAAGCTGAAGATACCACCACCGTCTTTCAGTTCTGGGGCTGTTATTAGCACGGGTGCCCTCTCTGTTATTCTGACAGGACCACCCCTATCAAAAATAGTCCCCACAAAACCATGGAGACGCGCTATAAGGCGACCATAGCATGTTTGGAAAAGTTTAACAATGCCGGCTACAAGGTCGTAGAGATGTGGGATTGTATGTTTATTGCGTTGAAACGCACAGACAAGGACTTGCAGCAATTTGTAATCCGGCACGAGATGTATACCAAGGAGCCTCTCAGCCCTAGGGGTGTATTATTTTGCGGGCGCACAAATTGTATCAAGCTCTTCCACGAACAAGAACTTTCTTGAGGGGAGATCAATTACTTGAATGTGTGTTCATTGTATCCTTACGTTTGCAAGTACATAAATACCCCGTCGGCCCCCCTAAAATTCACTTGGAACCAAATTGTCCGTCTATAGATCAAGTAGAAGGCATAGCCAGTGTTACAGTGACACCTCCGCGGGATTTATTCATGCCTGTATTGCCTACACGGATGCACGACAAACTAATGTTCATCTAGTGTAAGAAATGTGGGGAGGAGAAAAACCAAGGCGCGTGTCAGCACAGTGACAAAAAAGATCGCTGGTTGACAGGAGTCCGGGTGATTGACGAGATCAGGAAAGCCGTTGAAAGAGGCTACATCGTTGAAGCAGTACACGAAGTGTGGGAGTACAATGTATCTGTTTATGACCGTCAGACACGTTTAGGCGGATTGTTTCACGGGTACATTGATACTTTTTTGAAAATTAAGCAAGAAGCCAGCGGATGGCCAGAGTGGTGTAACTCACAAGAGGTAAAGTTAGCTTATATTCAAAATTATGAGGAAAGGGAAGGGGTAAAATTCTATTTCGGATTTGTTTGTAAAAACCCTGGTCTCCGCACTCTGGCTAAACTCTTTTTAAATTCACTATGGGGAAAGTTTGGGAAAATACCTGATTTACCACACGTAGCCGTTGTTAACGACTATCAGGGCATCCACAAGTACCTGGCGGATCCGTATATCACCGTGGACAGCGTCATTGATGTTACTGATGAAGTTATGTTTCTCAATTACAAGGATGCACGAGACGCGTTGCGCCCTAACCCTAACACGAGTGTGGCGGTGGTATGCTACACGACTGTTAAGGCTTGGTTGCACTTATACAGCATCCTTGAACAATTTGGGGACCGCGTTTTGTATCATGATACAGATAGCGTTCTATTTACTGAACGCCCCGGGGATTGGAGTCCACCAACCAGAGAATTTTTAGGTGACCTTGCCTGATGAACTTCAGGATTACGGTCTGGGAAGCTACATTAGTGCCTTTGTATCTGGTGGTCCTAAGAATTATGCGTACCGAGTTTGTGTTGGTTACGATCCTGCCAAAACTAAAACGGTGTGCAAGGTTCGCGGGATCACCATAAACTATGGCAACCGAAACGACGTTAATTTTGATGTTTTGAAAGCGATGGTCACTGAACATGCTGTGGAAAGATACATACAGATACTGCACAAAATTGTAAGAAAAGGTCTTGCGACTGTATGTACCATTTCGCAGACTAAATTCTACTGGCCCATGTACACCAAATGTTGGATAACCGATGATTTTAATATGTTGCCGTTTCGGTATCAGAGTCCATGTAAACGCACTCGCCACGAAAAAAGGTGATCGTTTAGACGGGCTGAATAATCATCTTTTTTATCTTTCACTCTAGACAGTTCCACTGACATACCATTTTTCAATATTTACGATTTTATTCATATTTTTTTTCTGCATGAAAACAATCATATTTTTTTGTTTATTTTATGCACCCGGGTTACCTTTTTATATTTTTTATTTGCCAGTATAATCCTCCTCCTACCTGATTTTTTTCTATTAATTTAGTTGTTTGTATATATTTTAATTCTAGTCAATTATAATAAACTGTTTGTATATATATATATATATATATATATATATATATTTCAAATCTATTCAAATTTTATAATCGGTTTGTATATATATATATACATATATATTTTTTATTTTATTTTAAATTGAAACCATCTCTATGTATATATCATATTTAGTACTGAGGCCACTATTCCCCCTATGTATAAATATATTTATTGTCAATATTTTCAGTATACTTTTCATCATTGTAAAAGCAGTTATGTTTGTGTTAATAAATATAAATTGTAAATATTCACAGTATACTTTACACTGTGTGTATACTTTTTAATGATTTAAATAAATATTGTAAAAACTTTTATGTTTGTGTTTTAACGTCTACACCCGCACCTCCCTCCTATACTATAAATACAAGTTCATATAGATTATAAGCTCAGTCTCAAACATTATGGACAAGTTGAAACATCCATTTTCGGCCATCATAAGCGATTCTTCCAGCTGTGGAAAGTCACATTTTGTAGCAGACTTTATCCGTCCCTTGGACACAATGTGTGACGTTAAATTTGATAAAATCACATGGTATTATGCTATATGGCAACCGGGATTCGAAAAAGACGGGGCATGTACCCCGCGTCATATTCTGTAAGGGTTTTCCGTACATGGATGACATCTGTAATGACTCTCCACAGCTGATTATCCTGGACGACCTTATGCGTGAAGCCAACAAAGTAATCCTCGATCTTTTCACCAAAGGATTCCACCACCAAAATATTAGCGGCATGTACCTTACACAAAATATATTCCACCAGGGCAAGGGCCAAGGAGACATTTCCTTAAACGCACATTATATCGTGCTTTTTAAAAATCCCAGGGATAAAGCTCAGATTCAACACTTTGCACGGCAAGTCTGTCCTGAAAATCTCCGTGTTTTACAAGAGGCTTACTCTGATGCTACAAGTATTCTTCACGGCTATATATTGCTAGATTTCAATCAAGGTTCACCAGAATGGTTCAGATATAAAACCCACAAAAATTTTGGCTGTTGCGTGTACCTACCACGCAAAAGCTATATAAACACCGACACTTTCCGATTACAGATCATTTTATAACTATGAGTCCCAAAGTGTTGAAGCAGGCCCCTTTGCTACGTGCGATGTATCGCATGGATCCACAACAACGTGTCGCCTTGATGAAAATGGCCGACAAGAAACTGGTTGACGCTGTTTGAGAGCGTGCCTACAACACTTTAAAAGGGCGGGTGCCTTTGCAAAATGCGCAGAAGGTAAAGTTACGTGCTCACAAGCAGGTTTTGCGCAAGCTGGTCAAACGAAGAAATTGCTGGAAGAAGAAGAGACGACTACTCGTTCAGAAGGGAGGAGCGTTCTTGCCCTTACTATTAGCCCCTTTAATCAGTGGGGTCCTCGGTTCCTTATTCAAGAAGAAGATAATGGAACACACGAAAAAGATGATATTGGTGTCCCCGGAAACATTACACCATTGCGAGCAACACCATCAACAAGAGGTTTCGGCCACATATCTAGAGGTCTCCGAATTGGACAAGGGAAGGAAATAATCCTCGCTTCAAAACTTGACGACAAGTCTAAATGGACTTTATACCAATAAGTGCTACAGCGCTATTTGCACCTTTTAGTCAACACCCTCCGCCGTTTGAAAATACCACCACCACCACCACTACCCCTGAAGTATCTGTACTTCCCATCTCTGCTGTACTTAATGCTGTGCCAGCACAGGCACGTAAGAAAGCTGAACTTTTACTAGAACATATCATTTCCAGAGGCGACATCTCTTGGGACACAAACGGAGAAGTGAGTATTCACGATACGCCTATCCGTGGATTTAATATTGTGGATTTAGTCAATGATCTGGTCAGAGCAAGAATACACAGCGAACCATCAAGGGGGCGAGAGATTCTCACGGCTCTGCAAAAAATAAACGTCCCGAAAGAATTTATTGTAAATCCGAAACGTTTGGCGTCCATTAGAAATCAGACGCCCGTACCACAACCACTTACACTGTCGCAACGCCCTAAGAAGAAGAAACTGAAGAGGGTGGATGAATACAGGTGGCAGCCACTCCGAGCTTAATGGGCCGTTGAGCTGACATATACTACGACCCTTCTCATCCTGCAGGATTTGCAGGGTTGGCGTCACTCATGAAGGCGTCCAATAAAGATCCCGAAAAAGTACGAGAATGGCCTCGTTCGCAGGACGATTATACCCTACACAAACTGGTGATAAAAAAAATTCCACGCAACAAGTACGTGGTGTCAAACATTGACGATCTCTGGCATACCGATCTCAACGATATGTGAAGTCTCAGAAAATACAACGACGGTGCGGTGTAATTGCTCAGCGTTATCGACGTGTTTAGAAAGATGGCATGGGCGAGGACGCTTCCATCCAAGACGGGGAGCATCGAAAGAGACGCATTTCGGCACATTTTCAAACAAAGCGGCTGTAAACCTCTAAGTTTACAGACAGACAAGGGGACAGAGTTCATGGCACGTCTAGTCTAGAAATTTCTCAAGCAGGATGGCGTGCATTACTACACCACTAATAATCCGGACGTGAAGGTAAACATTGAGGAAAGATTCAATAGAACTCTTAAAGGACGCATGTGGCGCTACTTTACCAAAAATAACACGTATATGTGTGTGGACGTCCTCCAAGATCTAATCAACGCTTACAACGGCGCCAGACATTCCATTTTCAAGATAGCGCCTACCGACGTTTCAGAAACTAATGTGCTTCAAGTCAGAGATAATTTGTACGATAAAAGGCGTCCAAACCAGAATAGTAAGCCGTAAATAAAAGTCGGTGACACGGTGCGTATTAGCAAATCCAAAATGCTGTTTTAAAAGGGTTACGAAAGCAATTGAAGCGAAGAGATTTTCAAAGTCAGCATTGTCGTGTTGCAGCAACCTGTAGTCTACAAAGTCACCGATCTTGACAGTGAAGAGCTGGAGGGGACGTTTTACGAATTTTAATTGCAGCGCGTACGTCTTCTCGAAACTTTTAAAGTTGATAAAATACTACGTGCCAACGGTAAAGGCTCCAGAAAGAAAGTGTACGTGCAGTGTAAAGGTTACCCCGCCAAGTTTAATTCCTGGATTCCTGCCAGTTACGTCAGCGCACTACCATTAAGGACCAATTTTACATCACTTTGCCGAGCATCAGCTCTATGAGATATTTCCAGAAAATACCATCACGAATTTCACCACGCAACTTCCTTACCGTCTTACACTCGACGGCAGGTGGGAAATCACTTTGGCTGAATTTCAATATCCGTGTTATTTCACCACCGTACCCGAGGGTCAAAATATTGTATGGTACAACTGGGTGGACGGTAACGGCGTGGAAAAAATATTCAAGGATCATATCCCTGCTGTAAACTACAGCACTATCCATGAAATGATCAAAGCTCTAAACGAAATAGAGGCTTTTAAGGGGGATTCCGTAGTTGTATTCAAGTACACAAACCCCAACAAAAAACTGGAAGTTATCTCTTCTTCACCAAATATACAGCTGCTGACTCTATCAAACCATCTAAATCTACAGCTCGGTTTCGATCCTCAGACTAATCTGATCAAAGTACCAAAGTCACCGTACGCCGCCAACATTCTACTAGGCCTTTCCTCGCAAATGTACATCTACACGGATATCGTCGAGCCTCAGATCGTGGGTTACGTATCGTTGGTATCAACAAAGTAAACTATGTTTACGGCATACATAAGACATTTAGCTACGATCCGTTGCACTACATGCCAGTGCTTAGAAAGGAAATTGAAAGCTTGGAAATCAATATAAACAGACACGGGTGAACCTGTATCATTCGAGTTTTGAAAAGTGTGCGTGAAACTTCATTGTCGACGCTGCTCAACATGAACTGTCCCTACCAAAAATACTACGTTCAACCAGGCTGGAACAGGAATATCTTTGATCTACCACGGTGTTCCCTATCAACGAGGGCATGGGATAGGAAGTTTTTTCAGTGGCCTTTTCAAAAGCGTCGTACAGTTGCTGAGAAGCGGTGCTAAAGCCATCGGAAAACAGGCTCTTCACTAGGGTATTGACGTGCTCTCTGACGTTGCCAATCAAGGGCGTCCTTTCAAAGAGGCCCTAAGGCAACGTGTCGGTGAGGCTGGAACAAACCTGAAACTCAAGGCTGAACAGAAGATCAACACACTTATGACCAGCTCAGGCTATAAAGGGCGTCGTAAGAAGCAACGACGTCAGTCTAAGGTCATCGACCGACGTGAAAAGGTCAAGAAAGATGTTAAAGATATTTTCAGTTTAAATGTCGTTTCTACACCCCCAGTCCTGCGATTGTGCCAGCAGTGAACTCGATCTATTTTCCGTGCCACCCACTCAAACCAGTCTTAAAAGTGGGCAATGGCTCCAGTACAAACCTGTCTCTTCCCTCACCGATGATTCACCCATCGAATTTACCGTTAATGGACAAGGCGAGATCTATATCGATCTTTTACAGACTATGCTTTATCTCAGGGCGGCCATCATGAAACCCGATGGTGGTGCTTTCACAGAGGTGGATCAAATCGCTCCCGTCAACAACTGGTTGCATTCGCTATTCACACAGGTGGGTGTGTTTTTAAACCAAAAACTAGTCTCACCACCCAGCAACACGTATGCCTATAGAGCGTACATTGAGACGCTGCTCAATTACAACAGTGAAGCCTAAATAACGCATTTGACTTGCGGTCTGTGGTTCGCAGACACCTCCGGAATCTTTGAGGAGGCTAACGCCGGCAACAAGGGATTTGAGGACCGTCGCAATCTCAACACAAAAAGTATGACGTTGGATCTTTTGTGATATCTACAAGGTGACGTGTTTAACCAAGATAAATACCTTTTGAACAGCACCGAACTCAGAGTCAGATTGGTCCGTTACCGACACGGGTTTGGTGTTATGGCAGTCCCTGAACTCCTTCAGTTTAAGGTTCACATCGTTGAAGCCGGCCTTTTAGTGCGACGTGTCATAGTAGCACCTTCTTTACTGTTGGCATATGTCAAAGCAATAAATGTTAGTCCCACAAAGTATCCCATAGCCCTTGTGGAAGTAAAAACACTCGCTATTACTACGGGCGTGCAAGGGAAATCACTGGACAACGTATTCACCGGACATTCGCCCAAACGGTGCATCGTGAGATTTGTGTCAAACGCCGCGTTCAACGGAGACGCCACCAAGAACCTGTTCTACTTTAAAACCTATGGCATGAACCATTTCTCGCTGTACGTGGACGGGGAACAAGTGCCTTTGAAGCCGCTACAGCCCGATATTTCAAACGGACACTATGTCATGACCTACCACACAATATTTTCTGGAACGGGTATCTATTTCATGAATAAGGTAGCGACATCACACAAGAAGTCTTTACCAAGGGATATCATCTCATGACTTTCGATCTCACACCTAATCTGTCCGTCCACACTACATCGCATTTGAATTTGACGAGGCACGATTATCTGAGCATCTACGTGAACTTCACCAGAACTCTCACCGATACCGTCAGCTGTATCGTGTACGCGGAGTTTGCCAACATCATCATCATTGACAAGGATAGAGACGTCGTTACCGATTATGGAAGTTAATATAAACGGCTTCCCATCCTTTAATCCCTCATTTAAGCCATGGATGTCATTGTGGATTTACAGAGCTTCATCGACGACAACAAAGAGTTGATCGTCAAGGAACTGAGTGTTTTTATCTGTATGCAGTACTTTACTTCAACATTGGTTGTTAAAACCCCCATACGCTATTGAGGAACTTTCCAGTGATGCCAGAAAAAAAGCCGAATATATAGTCAACAATCTGCACGGTATCACTTGGGATAGCGGTGATGTGAATTACAGCCTACTCGAATCCCTCATACTCCTTGCCATAACGCGTGCATAAACCGTCTACGTAAAGGGGGCAGAAAAGAAAACGTTTCTAGTCAAATACACTTCGACACCCATCGTAGATCTGTACGACAGAGGTTGTTCGTCACTGAAAACACTTAAATTTGGCCGCAACATGTGCATGGAACATAGTTCTGTATGGAATTTCTGTTTGGCCTCTATCGTCTGGGGACTTCGAGATTGGATGATTGAAGATGAACACGCACACCATAAGACGTGCACTGTAAACAAGCCCGTGGTTCCGTTCTGTACAGTCAGGTATTTTCCCTGCTGATCAACTACCCGCAAGAATATCCCGACCTGCCGCTCTAGTCATCAACACCGATCCAAACACCAAACCTGGGATGCATTGGGTCGCCATCTTTATTGACAAGAACGGCGCTGGAGAATACTTTGACAATTGTGTTTTTCCACCTCGTATAAAGTCAAATTCTGCATTTATACGCAAAAACACTTTTCGCACGTCCCATAGCACGTTACAACTTCAAAGCATCGCATTAGACGTTTGCGGCCATTACTGTCTCATTTACCTTCTCTATCGCGTCCATAACATCCCGATGAAAACTTTCCAAAGCCTAATCTCGCCCACCAATCATACAGCCTACGACGCTAAGGTAGTGAGTTATTACAATAGGTTTTTCAAGACTGTAGGGGCATGCCGCCCTTCAACAGGTCGTTTCCAAGCGGCGTGCGCCTATAAAGGTGCGTACCGGCGGTGTGCCGTCCATAAACGCTAAACAGCATGGAAGGTCAAGATGTTTGCGCCCGCAAAGCAAAGCCGGTGAAGACGATAGCCGTCACCAGTTTTTTCAACACATTGTTCCCGCTGGATGGAGTTGACGCCAAGTGGCCCACCGTCGGAATGAGCGTCAAGAACAACTTTACGCCCTTTGTCCAGCTAGAAAAATGCGGAGGGAACTGCGCCTTGTTTAACCATACAGAGTAGCAAAAACTGGGCAGCTACAAGTCAATCATATCAAAGTTTTTCACCAACACGCAACCTCCTCAGAATATTAGTCTGACTTATCATGAAATCTCTCTGAGACGCATGTGCGGTGACCTGCTCGTCATCAACGAAAAACAAGACGCTAGACTCAAACGGGTCGCCTATCTAGCACCTATCTGGGTGCGTCTTTGTGAGGTGTGGGACCTCATCGACGTCACCGTCGACCGATGGGACATGTGGTTGACACCCGTAACACGATATTGCAATGATTTGATCGACACACTCGCCATGGATGTAAGCGACGGATTGACGGATGTCGTCGACCTAGAACAGCATACGGTGGAGACGCACATCAAAAACCTGGATCTTATAAGTGCTACCTACTATACACGTCAAGTCGTCGGTTTGGACTATTACATGCTGGATTGTGAACTAAAAACAATTTTACTAACGCATCTAAGAGACACTGTAGAAAAACGTATGAACGAATATATGTGTAATTCCTGTAAAAATGTATAATTGTGATGTTTAATAAATATATGTATATTTGTTATATCTGTGTTTTATTCACTGGTTCTTCCTTACGAGTCCCAACTTGTCTTGTCAGAGAAAGCCTGTTGCCCGGGTCAATGACCTCAATATATATTCTTGTCTCAACTCGTTTGTTCAGCCCAACATGCTGGCGCCAAGGAAAACCCAAGTTGGCAAGGTCTATTCTTGTCCTGACTTGTCTTGTCTTCCCACCAGACTGGCGCCAGGGTAGTGACATAACACGCAATGATTACGTCATTGGGAAAACCCAAGGTGGTCGAGGTCACGATCTATTCTTGTCTTGTCGACCCACCAGACTGGCGCTAGGGTTGCGACACATACCTCTAAGGAGGGAGAGAGGGGTTTCAAGGCAGGGTGGAACAATTTTTTACACTCTACCCTCGACAGCCATAGCGCGAGTTTCGTGGTGCTTGTTCCGGGACATTCCATGGTGGTGGAAGAACCAATGTTCATTCTAGGCCTGTCAGCCGTACCGCAAGCTTCGTGCTGAGCCTTCCTGCCGAAACGTCAGGGACTGTATGCTCATAAATAAATAAATAATCTATTATAGTGTTCGAATTAATTGGGACAAAGGGAATTTTTTTTTTTTCTAAAACCTTAGCTCTTAATCATTACACACCTTAAGTAGACTGATAAATCTCTATATTAGTACGAAGTATGTCCTTCTTTAGCAGAAATGACCTCTTCAACACGTCTTGGCATTGACTCCACTGGTGAAGCACACATGTTCTTGACTTCATCATCATGGAACCACACCTATATAGCACTTTTTTTATCATTTGTTCTGTTGTCATGCAATTCATCTTAGCTTAGAGATTCTTGAGAATATGCCATAAGTTCTCAATGGGATTTAGGTCTGTTGAATTACCAGGCCAATCAAGCAATTTTATTTCATTTTCCCAAATAAAAGTCTGGACCAATTTCGAAGTGTGACAAAGAGCCAAGTCATGTTGAAATGTTCCATCAAACGTTTTCATGAATGTAACAGTCCTACTGCGTAATATTTCTATGTATTTGACAGAATTCATTATTCCTTTCAGACGAACTAAGCTTCCAGTGCCATTTGTTGTGAAAACCCCCCAAAACATCTGTTTAGAAGGGTGTTTTACAGTCTGTTGGATATGATCTAGCCGCAGAGTTTCACCTTCACTTCGTCTAACTACACTTGATTTGTATCCATGCACAAATAAATGTGTTTCATCACTGAAAATCACCTTCTTCCAGTCGTTAACAGTCCATGATCGGTATTTTTTGGCCTATGCTAAAAGTTTTTTTTATCATTTTCTGAGTTAGAAATTGTTTTTCATCGGTCTTGTTGCCTTACGACCAACTTATAGAAGCCTTTTCCGTACAGTTAAGGTACTCACTTCAACACCATAATCCAATAAATCCCTTCGAAGGTTTGTGATTGTCTTTCTTGGATTTATTTTACTATTTCTTATTAGATTTTTCTCAGTTCTTGGAGTAATTTTCCGTTTGCGCCCACATTTTCCTTTTCATTTTGGAGACGATGATCCGGAATCTTGAAATGTTCTTAAAATTCTTGAAACACTTGATTTGCCCACACCAATAGCCGTAGCTATATCTCTCACGGTCATAGAAGTGTGTTCATTAAGAGCGATTATTTTAGAATGCTTGCTCGGAGTAATATCCATCTTTGAACAAGCAAAAGTAACACGTGATAAACGGAACGCAAAATTATAACCACCAGCTGCCAAACTGAAAGTCTCACAACTGAACTACTGATACACTAAAACCAGTCAAACGGGTAAATTACAGACAAGGTCGATACGTCACACTGCCTTTAGGCAGATATAACCGGTTTCAGGTGGTTCGGGACATCACTGGTAATCAAATATCAACTCAAACAAGGAAACATGTTTGTCCCAATTAATTCGAACAATATAGTACAACATCTTTATCCTACCAATTAATTAATTAACAATAATCAATTAACAATCATCAAGAGCCAACATGTCCGGGGTTGGTATGGGATGAGGGCTGTAGGGGGGGTTGTAGGGAGGAGGGAGGAGGACATTTCGAAGAGGGTAGGAGGAGGGGGAGGTGGTAAATAACGGTAAATCAAACGTATATCGAACATCGTAATACTATCTCGCAGTGTGACGTAGTGTGATGAGAAATCCCCCATACTACTTCTGTGCTTTGAATATTTAATGCCAAACATTCGAAAACCAGACCTCGTAGCTCCCACCAGTTGTGGAATTAATTATAAGAACGGTCTATCTCAGAGTTAGTAAAAAAGTATATTTACTGCAGAATTAAGTTTACCATAAATAAACTAACATATAACTTAACCTCATATACCTAGGGTATGGTATAACAATATTATGAATTATAGCAGAATTTGTGTCATGCTGGTATTTATTTTACAAACATTCAATATTGTGTGAAAATATATAAACAATATTATATAAATGATATTCACAAAATATCTGAGACGTTATCAAAATGTTCGAGTACTATTAACAAAATTACAACGTTTATATAATAGAAAACATCAATCATTTAACTTGAGCGTCATTATAACAGACAAACCATATAGCATGACATGGCTTCAGTTCGTTAAAAGGTTATCTCAAAATTAGTCATGAGTTCATTAAGTTACTAGAGAAAACTTATCATCAACTAAGTTATCATTAAATATTTAATTACCAGAGTGTATTTCCCATTAACATCCAGAATATAAACCAATAACACGCTTAAACAAACCATATAATATCTACCCTAAATTCTATCCACTTATTTACATTACTTCATACAATTCCACAATATTTGGTAAAAATAATAATAGTTATACGTTAATTTTGGGACGTCGTTGATAAACAGATCGTTTATTTACGTTCAATAAATTCAATGTTCCCGTGACCATGTTTTCAGTTTCACCCAACAAAAAGAAACCAAATATCCGAATAGTAACAACATTCGAGATCGCTAATATATTCAAAGACAAAATATCGATAACACCCAAAGGTTTATAATCGATCATTACCTAGAAACAAAACACAGATTGACTAGCGATATAAAAGCCTTGACCCTGCAACTAATTAACATAGAAAAAGTAAGAACGAAATATACAACTATTATATTTATGTTTCATATTTAAAGTTATTTATAAAATGCCAAAAAGGAATTTAGAAAATTTAATTTAGATAAAAAATAAAAGTTAAAGAAGCCAAAAGAGAATTTATATCTTACATTATTTTAATATAATCGAAGTCGGAGCTTCTCCTTCTCCAAATATGATTAGGTCCAAGAGTGACGACTGGTGGCCCAGCCGCCACTATATATACCACACAACCCAGAAAAAGGAGAGACAGGTAAAACGGGTGGGGGTCACAATCGGGAACAATCTGGAACAAAACATGCGCATGACAACATAGATTCTACAAGGTTCTTTACATGTTCTCGATCCTCCTAGAATAGGGCGAGTAGACTATCTTCACAGCACAAGTTCTTTGCTATTGTTCATTCACGGGAGGAGTTTACTCAAGGTCTTTGGAACAATCACATCACAATATTGGAGGTCAGTATTATTTTCGTCGCGGTTCCGAGAAGGTGTGTCTAATATTCACTCACGTTAGTGTTCCGTGTGTTTCCGGCTGTCATACAAATGGTGTAAACTTAGGATATTTTATATATACTTATGCAGTCCAATGCTACAACTCTAACACGTAAACGAGCAGGCATTAATTAATTGAATTTAATTTAAATGAAAATGTACAACCAGGTCACGGGAATCTAGCCTGGGCCCTATATTTGTGCCACTAAATCAGCCTGGTTCGTCTCTCATATAGGACCACCTTACACTATTTGTTGTATTGAGTCCAATACACAATCACAGAAGCTATGATTAGGAGCCATTCACACTTGTGTACACGAGCACATACACATACACACACACACACACGCCTGCGTCTCATTATCTGTTCGGGTTTTAATCATATGTGATGATTTATCTGATGTTTAGGGATGAAAAAGGTTTAATTTAGAGGAAGAGTCAACCTGCTTCAGTGCTCTAAGGCAGCGTTTTTTAAACTGTGCTCCGCGGAGGCTTTAGGCTCCACCGTGGTTATCTAAGGTTCCGAGAGGCAATCTTCGAATATTATTTGTTTTTCACAATATGAATAGGAACGCCAGTTTTTTTCTTTTTTCAGATCTAACTAAAGGACATTTGCCAAAGGTGCAACCAGAACATGCAATGTTTCCCGTTTTCTTTATACTCTTATATTTGTCAAATTCAACTGTCCTTATTGAGTTTTCATATTTGTGTAAACATTTGTATGAGGGCTCCAGAATGTATTTTTTCTGGTGCAAGGGCTCATTCTTCTAAAAAGTTTGTTAATTCCTGGTCTAAAGCATTAATATCGCAATAGACTATACTACCGATGAGAGGGAGATCGGGGTTCGAATCACGGTCGGATGTACTAAAGGTGTAATGATATTGGTCTAATTAACTCTAAATTATGTAAAAAGTCATGGATGAAGGTAATTTTTCTTTAAAGTAATATATGTAGAGTATCCTTTTAAGATTCATCCATGAAGAAACACGCGCTTCTCAGAAATAATGTGAAAAGGATTTCATCTTTAAATATATTTTTTATACCATCTTTCCTGTTAAAAGAAAAACTGCGCTATTTCCTGTTAAAATGAACAATTTCGCAGTTGGGCCTATTTGGTGAAGACGCCAATCCCCTATACGAATAAGAAGCTAGCCTTCACAAAACCTATCGCCAGGACTCTTTCTATTAGTTGGTTTTTACACTGTTGATGAGGGGAGAGAAAGGCAAGGGGTATGTCATATATAAACCATTGTGCGTATGTTTAAGGCATCTCCGGGATCCAAACATCTACACCGAGATCTCCGCTCACGCATAAGTCAGAGCCACACACTGGCAGTAACAGTCTATCACAGTATAAAATAACTTACATTAATATCACAAGTGTGCAGTGATATAAAACATTTAATTGTAATGTGTATAAGTAATTAAAAGGTGTCGTTTAAATAAACCGTGTGTGAATAAACAGCCATCAACAGTTCTCTTTTATCAATTTTATTAATATACCGATTTAATTAGTGCTCGAACACGGATATATAGACAGCTGGTTAAACGGTATATTTTCCGTACAGTGATGATAGGCGCTCGATAACGGAGCTATAGACAACCTAAACATCATCACAGCATTATTATATCAGGGAATTAATCCATAGTGTTTAAATGACGCCCAAAGCGGGACGATTGATTACATAGTGTTACAATTGACACCTAAAGCGCGGCTCCATTAATTCAATAGTGTTTAAATGACGCCCAAAGCGGGGCGATTGATTACATAGTGTTACAATTGACACCTAAAGCGCGGCTCCATTAATTCAATAGTGTTTAAATGACGCCCAAAGTGGGGCGATTGATTACATAGTGTTACAAAGGGGGTTATTCTTAAATGTTTTTTCACTCTACCTCTACACAAATGTAGGTACACTTCCTCTGAATTCATCCTTCCTCATCCTTAACTGATTATCATAGTTAGTACACATGTGTATAGCCTGAACGAATATATTAAGACACAGTGCTAAAATAAAGGAAATATGCCCGCAGTTGCGTGGAAGGATAGTGTAAGCCCATTTAGTAAGAACCAGCCTCAGAACACCCGATCAGGATTTTAANTAGAAAATGACTGTTTTAAAAATTAGCATTTTAAACTTGGAGTATTTGTTATATCTCCTTCGGTTTAACGATTTCATAAACAAACATGTCTTATGATGTGCGTGTATTTTCCAACGGGAATAGCCACAGAACCGGGCTGGTTTCGTTTTATACTCCTTTGAAACATAACTTGTTTATACCACAAGAGCTATATATTCTCCCAGTTTGAAAAATGTGTACTTGGATCTGTCGCGTTGCTGCAGTAGCTTTATTTTCCCTGGGATTCCAATATTAGAGCCCTTTGTTATGTTATGGGAGAGTGGGTGGGTGAGTGGGGAGGGGTGGGGGAGATGGCGTGCTCCATCTGGATTCCAAATCATAGGAGTGAGGAGTTAAGAAAACTATAGACCACTTCCAATGAAAACTAAGCTGGGGTTATGTGTAGCACAGATATCTTTAAAATCAATTAGATAGGTTTTATTTGCTACACATATTACTACCCATTCAAGCAATCCGCATTTAACTACACTAATGGATTAAGGACAAGTAGAGAAGGATTTAGAGAAACTGTAGCCGCATTATCTTGAAGAGGGGATGGTAAAATCAGACTCCCAATTCCTTCCCTAGTGCCATTAGTTGATAATTAATCGAACCTCAACATCCCTTGTAATCGGTAATCTAACTTCAAATTGTAAGCCCGTCACTTTATACCGCGTGTCCACCGATAAAAGTCCATTCAAAATGCTAAGGTGGGAATTTAGGGAACATGAGAAATGAATGTTTTTTTTTAGTTTTTATAGCTTAACTTTTGTTTTGTTCTAACTAAATTAAATATTGTTTCAGTACAAACATAGAATTTAATTTTCTTCGCTTGGTGATATAAACAGTTGTTGAATATCTGTCAAGGATGCCCTTAAATTTAATAACAACTTTTTCTCTTTATTTCAAAAGTTTCTCATCTAATGACATAGGCCTATATTCAACCACTTTTGACATCACCGTGTGAATAAAATTATACTACGTTTCTATTGGAGCTTATTATTATTATTATTATTATGACTAGCACCGCGTCTTACTACCCGTTCGGGTTATAAGCACTTACGCTAATGTGTAATGGTAGGGTGATTGTGAGATGAAAATGGAGGACCTACAGTTTAACGTGGAATCCGAACCACGGTGGAGGCCTGGCATTCCCCACATTCACAAGATGTCTTGTCAGAGGTGAAGGAAGGGTTTGGTAATCAGATAAATCTTTGCCGCGACCGAGGATTGAACCCCGGACTGCCAGGTCACCGAGCTTAATATTACCATCAAATGTTTTTCTATAAAAACTGTAAAAATACACTGATCTTTTCTCGCGTCCCCTACACTCTCGCCTTAGACCGTTTAGACGTAATGGGCGCAGACTTCGCGTTAATCGTTCACTGACTTTTTTTCCTCCTCATTATCTCGTGTTTCGATATAATTCAAGTCCTGTCTGATGATTGCGCACGAACTGCCGACGAAAAGAGAACCATCTGGCCCTTCAACGCAGCTTGCGTCCATTTTGCGATGCCATTTAGCAACTGTAGACTTTAGACTATGTAGAATATATATTCCTATTTAATTTAATATAAAATTAAGACTCCTTAGTTTATAAATATATTCTTAAATTTTAAATACTTTCTACACATCCTCAGTCTAAAAGCCTTTATTAAAAATATGTAAATTTATTGGGTGGACTTCCATAAATATTTAGCACCGCGTCTTACTACCCGTTCGGGTTATACGCTTTAAGTACTAATTACTCTAATGGATTGGGAATTGAGAAGGTTGAATTAGAGGAAGTTAACCCGCATTTGCGTGGAGGGAGAGTGGAAAACCATTTAGTAAAAACCACCCTACCGAGATTCGAACCTCGATCTCCCCGTCCTCAGCAGTAGAGCTCAACACGACAAGCGCGTTAGCCAACTACGCCACCGAGGCGGGTAATTCCATAAAGCATCGTCTAAAGGAATCATTACACGTTCATAATATTTGGTTGAACTTTGTTTAAGTGAGTGATTCTGATTCTTGAAAACTGCTATTTATATAAGAAATGCCTTAATGTGAGGATATTTCTCTGTAAGAAGCCCAAGTGGAGTGGACCTTACAAGCAAGATAACAGAACCGGTACAGACAGGTAACATTGTGTGGCAGCCTCAATGATGCCCACTGTTGGAGGTTTTTTCCCCCCTAGGTCTATCAACGCACCGCCCGGAAAGACTCTGTGGATCCGCAACACCGACGGCGGGTTTCAACGCGGACGTCGGACAGCAGAAGCAGCGCCACCGCTATGAGCGAGCACTCGGACGACGACGCATCCCTAGGCGACGATGGTCATCAGGCACCCAGTGGGGCCAAGTACGCCGAGGATGCCGCCAAGGACAAGCTGTATGAGCCCAAGAAGGCCAGGAAGATAATCAGGTGGGTGGAGCCCGTTTGAGGCGTTTACAGACTCCGGATACGTTATAGTTGACGCACATCTGTCAATATATCATCGTGTCTGCTTACTTCTACATTATTTTGCAATAAAAAGGTTGAAAACTCAAATCAGGAATATTTTCCGAGCCTATGCGGAGTAGTATTCCATAGTACGAGCGTATCTTTACACTAAAGTTAAGTTAGAAGTGAATTTGAGCTTCCAACATTGTGTATTCAAACACTGACGAGCTTGGATTGCATAAACGAGCTGTCCGAACACGACTGGTTTAGAGTTGTATAAACAAACATTTTATTAATGTTTAGTAAGATCACCCTAAATATAGACATATCTGATAGTTATAGATACTATTAAATCTGATTTGATCTACTGACACGCCAATTAGCGTGTTTTTCGGACATAATAAATTACATTTTATGTCAAATTTGAGAACTGTGTTCTATATTGGGTACTTTGTATTTATTTTGTTAGCGTCTGTATAAGCTCTGATGACAACCACGATATTAACCAGTGTTTTTCTCTGTCGCCAGAGTGCTGACGGTGGTGGCTTACGTGTTCTCGGTGTCCCTGGCGGCCATCATGCTATCCCTGTACTACGTGTTCCTGTGGGACCCTAAGATGCCGACCACCGGCAGACAGGTGGCGGGACACGACCCTGAACCGCAGCCCTGCATCCAGCACGCGCTGCTGGATACACAACCAGGTAACTACAGTAGCCCCATGGCTTCTTTGGTGCTGACTGACAGCTGACAGCTGATGGCTTTGAGAAGTTACCAGACCAAATTATGTATCCCTACGCCGAACCATATGATCTGAAAAAACATGTGTTTAGCTGCTGTCACTTCTGACAGTCATAATATAGGTATATACCTAAATGTTGAGTGTCAGAAGTCAGCTGTGAGCTGTCAGTCAGCAACAAAGAAGCCATGGGGCTACTGTACAATCAGATTTAGATAAGAAATAACTTTTATGAAGGTTACGGGAAGTTATTAGAACAACTTTCATAATATAATCATCCGCAAAGTCATTTGATCTGTATCCGACACTTTTGACATGTAATATAAATACAACACAATATTTAAACCAACAATAAAATAAAATATTATACATGTTTACAGCGAAAACAATCGTTTTAATGTAAAGAAGAAAGATTGAAAGTCTAGCGTTTGTCAAGAGAATAGAAACACAATATATTATATTTTTTAGGTTTGTTAATATACAATGATATGAAAAGATAATCTTCCATAGAACATGTTCATTCAACCAGATGGTGCGGGCGGCACTTTCCAGCCAAAGGTATGAGAGCTAGCCTAGTTCTGGATGGATGGGAAGAGCATAAAACCAAACATCCGGCTAAATAATAATAATAATAACATAAAGTAAATTAGGCTTATAAGTAGTAAAATTGGTTGTCAGTGATTGAATGAATTCATTATTATTTATCACCGCGTCTTACTACCCGTTCAGGTTGTATACTTAAGTACTAATTATGCTAATGGGTTAGGAATTGCAAAGGTTGAATTAGAGGAAGTGAACCCGCATTTGCGTGGAGGGAGAGTGGAAAACCATTTAGGAAAAGCCACCCCCAGTTCACCTGACCGAGATTCGAACCTCGATCTCCCCCCGTCCTCGGTGGTCTAGCTTAACACTAAATCAGCGCGTTAGCTGCTAACTACGCCACCGAGGCGGGTGTCAACGAATGTAAATAATTAACAAACCTGAGGGTGACCTGGCGGTCTAGGGGTAAGGTGTCAAACTTCTATGTTGGCGGCCGGGGTTCAATCCTCGGTCCCGGCACAGATTTATCTGATTACCAAACCCTTCCTTCACCTCTGACAAGATACGCCAGGCCTTCACCGTGGTTCGGATTCCACGTTAAACTGTAGGTCCTCCATTTCATCTCACAATCACCCTACCATTACACATTACCGTGAGTGCGTATAAACCGAACGGGTAGTAAGACGCGGTGCTAATAATAATAATAATAATAATAACTAACCTGAGAGAACAGTCAGTTCGATTTTTATTTTTATGTTTGTCTTGCTCGTATTTTTCTACAGACTGAGTGTATTTTAGGAAGAAGATGAATGACATAAAAGATAAACTAATAAATATATAGTACCGTACTTCTAATCTTAAACAAGAAGTATAGAGATTTGGCCGCTGCTGACATGTCATCACTTTCATCACTGCTCCTGTCAAATATAGTTATTTACCACTTTAATACATTTTTTAGATTTAAATTTAAATCTTTTAATAAATCTTTTAGATAAAAAAAAAGTAGTATAAGAAACAATTCAGTACGACTGCCCCGTGCGATGCGCTCGGTATTCACTTACTTACCTTTAGAGTTGTGAAACTATTATTATTATTATTATTATTTGCGCCGTGTCTTACTACCCGTTCGTGTTATACGCACTTACGCTAATGTGTAATTGTAGTGTGATTGTGAGATGAATTGGAGGACCTACAGTTTAACGTGGAATCCGAACCACGGTGGAGGCCTGGCATTCCCCACATTCACAGGATTTTTTGTCAGAGGTGAAGGAAGGGTTTGGTAATCTAGATAAATCTGTGCCGGGACCGAGGATTGAACCCCGGCCGCCAGCACAGAAGTCTGACACCTTACCCCTAGACCGCCAGGTAACCTTGTGAAACTAGACGCCCTCTATAAGTAGGGCCAACTGCAGAACACCTTTAATTGGTAAGGATACATATGATACATTTTTAAAGAACCATCAAGGGTTTGTTCTAGACCCGAGTTCAAACATCTTCTTCAAAAGGAGTTTTAGGTTAACCGTATACTTCTCTGTTTCAAATATTTCAAAATGTGTATTTTTAAAAAAAAATTAGCAAAGCTTTAATTTCAGATTAGTATAAAGGCCTGCTCTTTGACCAACAAGGTGGTTTGATATTACAATATTCCTCTCAACGATCGGATAAACTTAGGTTTGCGTGGAAGGGAATAGTAGACAGGGCCCGTATTTGTACTATGTTTATAGCAATAATATTTGTTGGTCAAAATAAATTAAATATTCCATCAAATGATAGATTCATTTTAATTTTCTACACATAATAATCTCAAGAGCTATTGAATATTTGTCATGAGTATGGTGATATTTTTAAAAGGACTTTTCTCTTAATTTAAAAAGATTCGGTTTAAATGATACTATACTCATGATAATAATTAAGAACTGTTGAGGAGATCAGATGTATAAAATTAAATCAACCTCTTTTATTGAAGAAATAGGTATTTATTAATTTTGGCCCAAACCTTTTTTTATTATTAAGAACTGGCAAAATATGGCCCTCCCCTCCCCTCACTCTCCTTTCAATTCCATCTTAACTCTTATTTCCGGAGGAAGCATTGCCGACGCTGAAAAGCTGCCATGATGTGTGTTTGATACAATAGTAATAAGTAGGAAAGTGAGACTACCTACAATATGAGTTCGAGTCGAGGTTTGGTAGTCAATTTTTTTTTCTTCGAAAACTCGAGAAATCTGAGCACTCTAAATTTTCAATTTCATCTTAAATTTTTTACAATTGATCAATTTGATTCAATCCCACTTATTTCTCAGTCAGTTGTCCCTAAGAATTTCCTTTCGAATGATAAAAAAAAAAGTTATTAATATTGCATTTTAGTAAAAAAATCCGAAATTTTATCCGAAATTGTATCTTTGTTTTATGGTTTATGCATGGGTCTATTACAGAAATATAACTTGAACTTATAAATAGTACAAAATTAAATATTTTTTATAATATTCAAACACGAATAGAACCAGATATTTAAATTCAAGATTAATTCAAAACTATATTCGAAGAGAAAACTGTCTACTCGTACACCTCCAACCTTAGCTTAAGATAATTTTATTAATTGATAAAATCCAACTCTCCTCCCTGAGATGGTGCTTAAAGGCCGCCACAAAAACTGGTGGATAGATATGAAGCGGGTCAACTACAACCCAGGCGTAGGTTAGAAAAACATTGGGGACACTGGGCTGTTGTAAACCAACATTCCACTCCTGATCACTTCTTCCCCACAGCTTATTGTATTTAGTATAGCGCCGCACTTGAGGCGTACTCATTTTGACTCAAAAACTGACCCTTAGTCTAGAACTAAAATACACGGGCGTTAAGACCACGACGATTGTAACAAGTTACAATACAGATGTAACAACTTATGAGTTATGGCTTAATAAAATGGGGGACACTCACCGAACCTCCAAGACAAGTGACGACGCACGGCACAAGCACCGACCACCTTCTTCCAAACAACCACCCGACAGACTGACGGGGCGTTCGACAGGCGCCACCTAGCGTCAAACCCGAGACTGGCGGGAACCAAAGGAAGATAGTTGCCTCTTCCGGTCACGTCAAGGTTCTAGGATATTCTATACGTTGCTCGGACCATCTCGTCATCCAGTTCTTTCGTTTCTCCTTCCTTCCCTCTCCTTGCGTCTCTCCCCCTCTCTGTCAACTTTAACTTTGTATATATAGTGGTGCGCTGGTGGTCTATGGTCACTTATTACACCACCAGCTTATCGAGGTGAGAACGGCGACGTAGGGCAGGGGATTATTATTATTATTATTATTGTCTGTATCTAAATTATATTTCGGCGTAATGGGGAAACTTTCTAAATTATTGTTCTGCTCACCTAATCTTAGTTTGAATATGTAAACTCACTACATCATGCGCTTCTCGCTGTTGTCAAAATGTCGTCGCCTTTCTGCCATCTTTTCGGGCTCCGGCCCTATTTATTGCGCCTGTTGGCTTTATTGGAATATTTACATTGTAATGAATACGCAGAGTAAAACTCTACGTCTTGGGCTTACTACCCATTCAGTGTTTATTTATGGGCACGCTTAGGATTGGCTGTCGTCTGGGTAGATTACATTATATTAGGGGACAGGACACTAATAGGATAGATTGGGACTTGGTCCGCTATTGGTCGTTATTATTGTATAACATTATGATATTTGTTGGGGGTTATGAGCGCTTAACGCCTGTGTGTTACGCGGGACCTTTGAATATCATAAACTTTAAAGATTACCTTAATGGTTTAGACGTTCTTCGATCCTAGGACCATAGACTTTGATATAAGTCAAGTAGAATTGTTGTCTGATATGTTTAATTATGCTCATCGCGCATTGTTGCATTGTTGCATTGTTGAGTTATGGCCTCTGTAATCTAAATGGAACTACTTCTCGTTAGGAAGGAAGACGCGCTTCACTCTCTGTGTTTGTTGATATTCTATAATGTGTACCTTTTCATTGTTTAGGACAAATAAATATATGTTATTAAAATTAGGCCATTTCGCCTGATTTTCCAGTCATCCTCACCCTAGTACAGGAAAGGGGGGTGGGGGGGTTGCACGATAAAGAAATATTAGAGCAGATAACAAATAAAACTTTTTTAGTGTCTATTATTAGTGAAAATTCAAATATTCTGAATAAATTAAATAACTATTCTAAGATAAATGGTGCGTTTAATTAGCTGAACTTTATTTAAACATTTAATTTTATCAAAAATTTATTTCATAAAGATTTTAAAAAATTGGCACACTAAAGTGGTATAAAATTAATTATGTTTAAATATTCAATGCTGGTTTGTAAATTAATTAGAAAATATAGAAGTTAAACATTTTCTTTTCATTGTAATTACATTTATTTAAGTTATTTAACGGGCACTTTCTGAACTGACTGATTATATCAGCACAATACTTATAAAAAAACTTAAATTTAGAAAAAACCACAACATTCAGACCTCGTACATTATTAATTCACTATTGTGAGAGGAGATAATCACATTTTACCATTGATATGTTTATCGGTCATGCCGGTAATTGAACCCGGAACTCCTAGCTCAGTAGAAATACATGATACTGACAGAGCTAAGGTGTCGGACAACTTTTTTTAAAAACTCGATTATCCGTATCCTCTTTAAATTAAACTGTTGTGTTTGATTTTAACACTATTTTGGTTAAATCTCTTTCAAACACTTTTTATGGATAATTTTTCTGATTTTACTTTAGATTAAAAAAATTAGTTCAAGAAATGTTTACATTATTTCGTTAAGAGGTAGCACGCATCCCCAAGAATTCGATCTTTAATCAACTGGGGGNCATTTTCTAAGTAGGTGTGAATACTATAAATGAAAAATTTTGTTTCAAATTTGACCTGTTTTACTTGAAAAATACATTTCATCACAGAGGTTGGTATTATTTTTTGGGCAGTGATGGCTTATAAACTTTCCAAAAGTCCTGTGACTAACTATCATTTGTTCATTTCTCTACTCTACTTCGCTTTTTAAGTCGATACATTTTTAACACTCGAATATTGTTCGATAGTACTCGATGTATTTGAGAGTTTTAAACACCAGAATATTGACTTTAAGTAACAATGGAGTATTCCTACGAGATCGACCGGCGGCTGACCCTGACATTAGACAATACATTACCGTTTATACAGTTAGCCCCATGGCTTCTTTGGTGCTGACTGACAGCTTTGAAAAGTTACCAGACCAAATTATGTATCCCTACGCCGAACCATATGATCATCAAAAACACGTGTTTAGCGGCTGTCACTTCTGACAGATTTATGTATATACCTAAATGTTGACTGTCAGAAGTCAGCTGTGAGCTGTCAGTCAGCACCAAAGAAGCCACGGGGTTACTGTAGATGTGACGGAGTCATAGGAACATAGAACGATGCACAGATGATGTAAATTGTATAGGAATATAAAATTGTGTTCAACTGTAATATATATAGGATATTAGAAAGGTGTGCAACTGTAAATGCTATGTAAATATGGGAGTACACCTAGCATTATACTCACATGATAAAGGGCATCAATCATAACGAAGCCAAGGTTCAAATCTTGGCCGGGTGTATTGGAACATATTTATCACTGTAATTTCACCATCTTCTCTCCAAACTAATGTGGGTACACTTCCTCTATACTACTCGCCCTACCCCTACATTGCAGATTAAATCTT
This sequence comes from Timema shepardi, assembly GCA_902151425.1. Taxonomy (NCBI): domain Eukaryota; kingdom Metazoa; phylum Arthropoda; class Insecta; order Phasmatodea; family Timematidae; genus Timema; species Timema shepardi. The sequence goes on along the minus strand of CABFVX010005504.1, from coordinate 5,554 downwards.
TAATTACTTTGATTTTCAGTGAATTAATTAAAAAAATAAAGATATATTAACCAATTGATAAAGAAAACACTGCAAAGGTATGTATATAGAGAAAGGCCCCAGACTTATTTGGTCTGGTTTGCCAGTGACTGGGCGGAGTTTTTTTTAAATTTCGGTTGGGTGTACTGAAGATATTTTATTCCTAAATTATTTTCCACTTTTCTTCCATTTAAATGCAGCTTTACTCCATTCACGATAGGAATTACTCTCTGAAAGGTCTTTTTTCCTACCAATATCCTACAATATAATAGATTTCTGATAGGGAAAAAGGCCTTTCAGAAGACAATTCCTACAATGAACGGACTTTACATACATTTCTTCTAAAGTATATGGTCTTCTTTCCTCCCTCATTAGTGTAAATGTGCAGATAGCCAGGTTGGGTAGTAAGATGTGCAGCACAGAAAGTTTAAAAAAAACCAATTTAATAATATTTCATAACTGCTATTAAACATTTTAGGGGCTGAAGTATATTTTGAGAAGTTGGTATTTATAGTGCAAGGAACGTATAAGTTTTTTTAATTTTTTTTATTTGAGCGCGTCAAAGGAGGGGAAATATTGACACGCCACCCAGAAGTCCCAAGTTTCTAAGGATGTTTGTTAGCAAACATTACGTCATGTGCTTTCAAAATGGCACCTCTATTCTCTCAGAAACCGGGATGTGAGCCCTCCGGTGAGTTTGTAAACAATAAGAGAAGTCGTGACACTTTTATGACAAACAGAAACTGAAAGAATAGTAACTTTATTTTCGTTGAGAACTATAGGGCTGTTAAAATTAAAATATACTTTAATAGAAAAATAGCTGTAATAAAAGAGATTTCAATGGCTTTAAACATTTTTAAGAAAATCCAAAATATATATTATTGGTCTATTTATTATTATTATTATTATTATTATTATTATTATTATTATTAGCACCGCGTCTTACTACCCGTTCGGGTTATACGCACTTAAGCTAATGTGTAATGGTAGGGTGATTGTGAGATGAAATGGAGGACCTACAGTTTAACGTGGAATCCGAACCACAGTGGAGGCCTGGCATTCCTCACATTCACAATATGTCTTGTCAGAGGTGAAGGAAGGGTTTGGTAATCAGATAAATCTGTGCCGGGACTGAGGATTGAACCCCGGACCCCGCAGAAGTCTGACACCTTACCCCTAGACCGCCAGGTCACCGTTTATTTTCATATAGAAAACGAATCACTATTTAATTTTCCGCACTCCAAGGACTATAAATCCTGGCTGCATATCTAGGAGTTTCTGAATAAATCCATGTAGAGCCCTAAAACTAATTTAATCCACCTTTAAATATATATTTATTCCTAAACCACCTCTTAGCACACTTCTGTTCGCGTCACCAGCAAACAAGACTAATAAAAACTCATTCCGCGTGTCTACCGATTCGACTTACTATTTAGTTATCACTAATAACATACTATGACCCTAAAAATATATGCTAGTTTGTTTTTTAAATCTCCTTCCTACCCAAATCATGCCATACCTAATGTCATATATACACGAACGATGTTTTATACTGATTTCAGTAGAGAACCTTGTTATGATATATACGACGTGCATTCTCTCATTACTTTCATTCGTGTTTTGGGAATAATAATTAATGTTGCTAACAAATAATAACTTCAATTCAGAAAATAGTTTATGTAGCTCTAAATTATAATTTGAATGTATATTTTGTAACACTTCATAATATTTTTCAAACTATGAATATACAGTGGAACCTGACTAATTTGAACTTCCGTAAATCGAAAATTTAGCCTGGTCCCGTGAATTTTGTATTGAAGCAATTAAAAAAAATCGTAGATATAATTTTGTTTCAGTTAATTAGAACTTTTCGTAAGTTGTAATGTAGTGTTCAATATTGTTTTCCTACTGAGAAGCGAATTTAAAATGCGGTCAGTACCTTTATTCACGCCCCTCCCCAGATCACCCATACGTCTTTGTTTACACGTACAGTTATGTACTCCGTCAGTCAAGGTTGAACCTCTCGAGTGGTAACATGCGCTGTTCTTAGGTTCTTAGTGATTCGGTCGTAGCGATATTCTTGTGACGTGCGAATTTATTTTATTTTGTTGTTTAGTCTTTTGTTTAGTACATGCTGTACGATAGTGTTTGTGTGTGTATCGTGATGTCACTGTCCAAGCCCCAGTCCTAGAAATAATTAACTTTGGCCGAAAAGTGGCGGTGATAAAGGAAGTGAAAAGGGGACTTAAAAATAAATCAGAAATTGTAAAGGCTTTCGGAATTCCCCCTAACAAACTTTCAACATAGTTTTAAAAACAAACAAAACATTTTGAGCAATGAAAATGAGAGTGGACAAGATAGGAAAATATTAAGAGGACAATAAAACCCATATGTGGACAACTTTATACTGAAGTGGTTCAAACAAGCGTGAGACAAGACAGTCCCAGTGAGATGCCACCCTCTTCTTAGAGCAAAGGCTGAACATAATTGGAAGGAAGACCTGACAGAAATGATCCAGGACAAAGAACCGAAAACATTTTTAACGTCAATGAGACGGGACTTTTTACAAGTGTACACCTGACAAAACTCTTGTATTTAAACGTGAATGGTGCAGTGGGAGAAAGCTTAATAAAGATTGAACAGCACCCTTAGTTGGAACAAATATGGATGGTTCTGAAAAGCTGTCGTTGTTAATGATTGGAAAGTCAGCTAACCCACGTTGCTTCCAAAATGTAAAATTGAAGCCAGTGGAATACGAGTCAAATAGAAAGGCATAGATGAAAGGAGATCTGTTTGAAAAATGGATTTTAAAATCGACAATCAGTTTGGCAAACAAAATCGGTCAATTCTTTTATTCATTGAAAATTGCACTGCTCATAACGGAGTTCCCTTTTGGTAAATGTAAAGGTTTTTTTTTCTGCCAAATATGACATCGGTTATTCAACCTATGAGCCAGGCAATAATTAATAACCTAAAACATTTCTACAGACGATTGTTGGTTGAAAAAATTATTGCTGGAGATTTGTCTACTCAGGAAATTTCGTTTGCCATTCTTCAAGCCTAAATAATGTGTAAGCAAGCGTGGAACCAAATGAAAGTTGAGACCATTAAGAACTGTTTAAAAAAAGTTAGCTTCATCAAGAAAGAAAATGGTGGAGAAATTGTGACTGAAGCTGCACCGGATATTGACAACTGGGAGGAAGTTACTCCTCATCCTGCCATCTCTTATGTGGACTTTGTCAACGTGGATGAAGATGTGGCAGTGTGTGGTGAAGTGTCTGATGCGGATATCGTCACCACAGCTCTCAACAATAATATCCAGGCTAAGGAAGGAGCATTTGGTGATGAAGAGGACAATTCTTCATTACGGTAGTTCAGGAAAGGGCTATCTCGAATGCGGCAGAAGCCATGGACCATATCCAAGAACTCAGTCTTTATTTAAAAGTCGCAACAATATAAGAGATTCAATTTTACAGTCAATAAATCAATTATAATCATACACTACAGGCCCGGATTAACACTTTTTGGGGCCCTGTGCCAAGTAGAGCTTGGGGCCCTGCCCTTAAAAGCTAGTTCCCCAATTAATGAGTATGAATCTGACGTATACATCTTATATGGATAGTTTTATTTAGAGACAAGCTTGTTTTACAAACATTAAGCAATCATGGTGAGGACCATGAGTTTTGTTATTAACATATTAATTATTAGTACTGTAGTAAATATTAAATTATACTGAGTGTATTATAAAAATGTAAATTAATAGCTTGTAATTGCATTTGATGTGGTCCACGTCTGCCGATAAAATAGTAATAAATAGTACGGAACTCCACACGGACTTTCTCACTCTATTGTTTAAAAATGAATGCATTTAATCTAAACTCTTAATATACATTAAATGAAATAATATCCACTAGCAAACCCAAGCATAAATTGCACTATACTTATGTAAAACATTATTTGAGTCCCGGTTTTAAATTTATAGTTTTGTTTTTAAAGAATTAATGTCCTCATTTTTATGTTTGTATGGATCCACAAGGGTCAACACTTCGTATTAAAATGTTTGACATTTTATCAGGTGTTGCACATCTTCATATCATCACATTGCTATGAAACTCCTCATTTACAAATTTTGACCAATAAAAATGTAAATATTGACTATCGAGTCTAAAATGGATATAGATCATTGTTGTACAAACATTTCTGCTAAGAGGTTTAAGGAAAAACAACATAAACTTTTGAGAGACTTACTTATATTTAATTACTCTATGGCATTGGAGAATTATTGCGTTAAAACTTAGTATCTCTTTACAGCTTAAGTTCACAAAATTGTATGAATATATTTGCCAATATCTCAGAAATTGTTAGTTTTATGAAAATATATTTCAAATAAAAGTTTATTTTTATTTTTAATAGTACTACAATTTTGCTATGATAAGTTATTTAGTATCTCAAATAGTTGAGGAGATACGGGAATTTCCGTTTCTGTAACTTACAACAGTATTTTCTGATGGTATCCATTGACTACGCGGTATGTGTTCAATCCATTCTCCTCTAAGTTCAATGTTTTTAGGAAATTTAAAGACAGAAACATATTATTTTGTTGAAGAATAATATTGCTTTTGCAGCTTGGCACGAAACAATGTTGAGGCATCTAAAAAGAAAATATCATTAGTATGGAAGCATTTTAAAAAGAAATATAGTTTTGTTAAATATTTGGAAATAGTAGCTTATGTAGAATGTGGAAGATTAAAATAAATACTACTTACGCTATCTTGTTAAAATTCACGGCACAATGTAACTAATAACTAACACATTTAAACTATTAGAAATTTTACACTTTAATATAGGTATAAGTAATATACAGTATGTTGAATGAATAACTCAACTGATTCGAAAACAATGACTGTAGAAAACATTCGTCGTGAGCTGCTTGGCGGGACCACCCCTCTGTCTCGAGCCGGACCACTTGCACTGTTGCCACATTTCCCACGCTCCTCTGCCTCGAGCCGGACCACCTGCACTGTTGCCACATTTCCCATGCTCCTCTGTCTCGAGCCGGACCACTTGCACTGTTGCCACATTTCCCACGCTCCTCTGCCTCAAGCCGGGCCATTTGCATTGTTGCCACATTTCCCACGCTCCTCTGTCTCGAGCCGGACCACTTGCACTGTTGCCACATTTCCCACGCTCCTCTGTCTCGAGCCGGACCACTTGCACTGTTGCCACATTTCCCATGCTCCTCTGTCTCGAGCCTGACCACTTGCACTGTTGCCACATTTCCCATGCTTCTCTGTCTCGAGCCGGACCACTTGCACTGTTGCCCCATTTCCCATGCTCCTCTGTCTAGAGCCGGACCACCTGCACTGTTGCCACATTTCCCATGCTCCTCTGTCTCGAGCCGGACCACCTGCACTGTTGCCACATTTCCCATGCTCCTCTGTCTCGAGCCTGACCACTTGCACTGTTGCCACATTTCCCACGCTCCTCTGTCTCGAGCCGGACCACTTGCACTGTTGCCACATTTCCCATGCTCCTC
>CABFVX010005503.1:25978-50216 GCA_902151425.1 Timema shepardi | reverse complement strand
CATCATCATTACATGACCATACCATCTCAGTCTTGCTTCCTCTACTATCTCAAGTACTCCAACAGCCTCATTACATGTCCTCACCAACTCAGTCTTGCTTCCTCTACTATCTCATGTACTCCTTGTACCCCAACTCTTCCTCAGATAACTTCATTCATTAACAATTCCGAACAATTATTTATAAGAAACTAGAGTTCAAAGTATTAGTAATAATAAAATAATACTACTTAGTATATCAATGCAATTAGGCCTACAGTATATGATATTTGTTTGCAAACTTTAATTTAATCAATTAATTTTAGTCTCTTATATATAGTCCTGAAATGAAATTGCTTAAAAATGCTTATTATGCATGATTTTCAACTCCTTCCCAGATCTAAGAGGTAAGGATTGGGTGGCTAGCTTTAAGGGTGGGGAAGGGGAACAGAGGGGGGGGGGAGCTTGGCGTGAACCTGCAAACGGGCTATACATACTGAGCGATCATAGTGCCTACATTTGAGGATACAGGGTGTCATATTGCCAGCACAATGAACCCCTCCAACAGTTTATCTCCGTTTTCTAGACTGGAGACTATATGTATTTATTTATTTATTCATTTATTCAATTAGCTCCTCATTTGTCCATACGAAGCTGATGTTTGCCCCGTTATAGACAGCATTGCTTCAAGGAAAATTTTTGGAAGCGCTGGTGATCGAACCAAGGACTTATGGATCTGTAGTCAGGAAGTCTGAACATTAGACCAAAGAGGCGGTCGATACACCCGAATCTAGTGAGTGATTGGGGTGAGGGGCGGAGGTACCCCCCCCCCNCCCCCCCCCCCCAGGGGACAGTCAAACCTATTGTTGCGGGCCTTACTCCTTGGACTGAGCGACCACCAGTTCAAGATACCTTTCTTTTTTTTAGCACCACGTCTTACTACCCGCTAGATTTATACGTCTATGTGCTGATTACTCTAATAGGTTAGGCATTATTATGAAGTTTGAATTTAGAAGAAAAGCAGCCCCATTTGCGTGACTAGTAGATTGTAATAAAACCCTTTAGGAATAAACCCCTCTTCAATGCATCCAACCGGGAACGAAACCCGATTTTCCCATCATCGGCAGCCAGTCTATCACGAGAGTAACGCCTTAGACCATGCGGCTACCAAAGTGGGTTCGTTTTTATAAAATAAAAAAAGTAAGCGTCCACTAGCCCTTAATGGACGAACGCGTTGAATTTTTGTATTCTTTACATTATTTTTAATGAGACTATACGTATTTCGAAGTAAGTTAGTGCTGCCATCTATTAGACAATCATGAGACCTTTCTTATACAATTTATATTATGGTTTAAAGAGGTCTCTGTCATATTTAAATTGAGTTAGTGCTGCCATCTGTTAGACAATCATGAGACCTTTCTTATACACTTGTAGATTATGGTTAGCGACGTTGCCTACTTGGAGATTTCGAAGCTATATTGTGAGGCGTGTAGCATCTTAACTTGAGCAGTCTAAGCACTATCACACGTAGACGTCAATGTACGAAATAGAAAGAGAAGGAATAATATGAAAAGTACCCCCCGAGAGGGCTCTTGACTATATGCTGATAACACACTTTCCCTCTTCCTCTAACGAGTTTACACGGTCACTTAAATATTTGCTTCTTGAAAACACTGACTTTCTTTTTAATTTTACCTTTTTCTTGTTTCCTATTCTAGATAGACATTTGCTACCACGGACTATTTTAATCCCCATCCTGGCAGGAAGACTCCTACAGGACAATTTCGTGAATAAACCAAACAGCTTGAGTGGTAGATGATTTATAAAAAATAAGTTTTCAAAAAAAATCCAGATAAAAATAATAATTTTATTAGATCGTAGAATTAAGTTTAGAATTATTTAAGCATTTATTGGTTTTGTTTCAACGTTATATCTATAAAGCTCGCTGAGTAAAAAGTAAATACATTAATAGGAAATCTTATCTTGACCTGCCGTGACGTCACAGGTAGGCAACGCCCTTAAAAGAGGTTTTGTCATATTTAAATTAATTAGAAAATAGTGTTTCCTGGTTTTCTTGTGGTGTCTGAGATATAAAAAATGTTCTGTAAAATGTGTGTAATGTGATTTACCCCCCTGTATCCTTCATTTGATAAACGTAGCGTGTTATGTTTCTTCCAGAACTGTAATAGCAGGTGCGTGGCTTGACCCCCTGATATATGGACCATGATTGATTGAGCAATGCGACCAAGCACGCGACATGACATTCTAATAGATTAACCGTGATCCTTGGTGAGGAACATGACCCTCTGACAAATGAACCTTTATTGTTGGTTTTCAACGTGACCCTCTTATAGATGAACCATGTTTGTTGAGGAAATACGAGACTCTCTAATATATGAACCATGATTATTGATAAGCTCGACATTCTTATAGATGAACCATGATTGTTGAGGAAATAGGAGACGCTCTAATATATGGACCAAGATTATTGATGGGAAACGTGACCCAGCGCACAACGGGACATTTTGAACGGTGAACTATGATTGTTGATTAGCAACGTGACCCTTTGAAAGATGAATTATAATTAATGCCACGTGATGTGACCCTATGATAGATGGGTCTTGATTATTGGTACACAGCGTGAACCTCTAATAGATAAACCATTAATGTTGGTGAGCGACGTGATCCTCTGATATATGAATCATAATTATTGGCACGTGACGTGATCCTATGATAGGTAGACCATGATTGCTGGCCGTGATCCTGCCCTCTGTCACCAGGGGCACTCGGGTAGAGTCAAGCGTTTTTTGCGATTGTGTTCGCGAGTGCTCATGATTCTTTATCTGTGGAACAGGTGCTTCACATTTAGATGTTCAACGAGTCCGACCTTAAAAAAACTTGGCGTTGCGTGTCAAGATTGGAGAACATGGAACACGAAGGAGGCTCCGTTCAAATAGTCTCAAGGATCCTTGTGAGGGTCCTAGCTCGCATCCTCTCTTCCCCTTAACGATCATGATACTCTCTTAATACAACAATATAAATATTGTGGGATGTCCCTAACAATATTTGCTTAAAAAAATTGTAATTGGTTAATCCCTAGAACATGGGCTAAGAGAGGGGGGGTTATGCGGTTCAAACAACCCTACNCCCCCCCCCCCCATCGATATTTTCCAATATTTTTAATATTAAACTTAGAGATGGCCTTATTACAAACTTCAAATATCATATAGAGGTATTCACTTTTCAAAATTGTGTAGCTTCTAAAGTTATCGAATTTTAAAAATGTTCTGGTGCAAGACCACGTCAAATTGCTTTTAATGCCAACTATTTTATTGGGGGGAAAAAATCAGGTGAAGAACACTATAAATTTCTTCCAAGGCATTCCGAATTTCAAAAATATTCTGGGTAAGGGCCACTTAAAATAACTTCAAGAAACTCTAATTTATTATTATTATTATTTAGCATCATGTCTTACTCCCCATTCGGGTTATAATTACGCTAATGGGTTAGGAATTGTGAAGGTTAGATATAGAGGAAGTGAACCCGCATTTGTGTGAAGGGAGTGGACAACCCTTTAGGGAAAACGACCTCCAGTTCACCCGACCAAAATTCTAACCTCAATCTCCCCGTCCTCGGCAGTCTAGCTCAACACGATTAGCGCGTTAGCTATAATTTATGAAATTTTAAAAAAAAATTGGGAGTACGTTTCAAAATAGCTTTTAGAATCATCAACATTTTCAAAAAAAAACTGCCGAAATAGGAATTCTCCAAATAACTTCTAGGGGTATCTAGGTTTTAAAAAATTTCCAGGGGACCACTATTATAAATAGCTATTAAAGAGTATTATTTTCAAAATCCCTACAAACAAGAACCACTATAAATAGCTTCTAGGTACAATCAATTTTCTAACATTAACTGCAGGAGGAGGATGTAAAACTAGAAACTTTTTTTGTTAGCCCCCCGCCCCCTTAAACAAATAAAGTTCCTCCAATACAGTGTAAAGTAACAATGTTCTTATTTCTTAATGTTTAATACAAAGTCCTAACATTATGTTATAAACTTACGATTTTGAACCCCTTTCCCTCCCCCAAATCAAATTCTCCCCCCGCCCATGACCTATAGTGCAGTAACTCTCAAACTACAGTAGCCCCATGACTTCTTTGGTGCTGACTGACAGCTCACAGCTGACTTCTGACAGTCAATACTTAGGTATATACCTAAATTTTGACTGTCAAAAGTGACATCTGCTAAACACATGTTAATGCAAATCATATGGTTCGGTTTAGGGATACGTAATTTGGTCTGGTAACTTTTTAAAGCTGTCAGTCAGCACCAAAGAAGCCATGGGGCTACTGTAGTATATTAACCTGTTCAAAACAATAAAAAGATTTTAAGCCGCCGCAACCTTTTAGAATAAATTGAGCACTCAAGAATGGAAAAATCTAACCAATACTAAAACCTAAAATATTCAGTAAACCTATTAAAATTATAACTAGTGAAACAAAACTTATAAATACATGTTATAATAATTACAAGAAGACAAATTATTAAGTTACCTTTGGGAAGATTCGATTTGTTAAAATCTTATCTTCATTCTTCACGTCATGTCCATGAAACTCCCGCCATGTTGTCATGCAATGTAAACAAACACACGATGGTTGTAATATTATCATGATTTTTACAACGGTATAAAACTTTTCATTAAACGTACACAAACAAAATATATTTAACGTTATCCTCTCATTGTATATTAAAACTAGAAAATTACTCAGTATAGCACCTTAATACACAAAACGTTAATTCTCTTTAGATCTGAAAGGTCACGTAATTTTGGAAGAACAGTTTAAATTCCGCCAAACCACAGATCATCATATTGAAAAGAAGAATGGTGAGCTTCTGTTTTGGTGACGTTTCTCTGTGACGTCACATCTTTAGAATAATTAAATCAGATTGAGGAACATTATAAAACTATGACACAAAACTACATGTTCATTGAATTTGTGTGTTACAAACACCAATGAAAACGTATGTTCTAATTAAGTTGTAATTAGGCCTAGACTAAGTTACTGTGTGAGTAGCATACTGTTATAATAATTTTTGTATTTAGAAAGGTAAAATTAAATACCGATTTATTGTGAAACATGTAAATTCTAACATTTTTATCATAACTAAAACAACCACATTGAACAATTAATGGCACATGGACACCGTTGACAGTGAGATTGGGGTTCAGAACCTAACAAAGTCATATCGGGAGACGATTCCCCAGGTGTGATTTTCTTAACCAACTTATTATACATACAATAAGACATGTTAATCTTTAAGGATTATGCCCCCTCATTCTAATACCATATTATTCTATACTTCTAATTAAGTAACCTTTCATTCATGTAAACTCATACTGTTTAAGGCATCAACCTCACAATAATTGGAATGACAGAAACGATGGAGGTCAAGGTTCAAATAATGATTTGAATACAGTTGGGGGCAATGTTTCTACATAAAATTCATGGCTATGGATTTACCCCTAACCCATAGAAATGCAGATGCATTTTATTAAATCAAACCTTCTCACCACTACCCCATTAAGTATATTAACTCTCTAATAACCATAGTGTTAAACGTATTAATTTTAAAAAATTCAATATTTGACTCGCGGATGTTTAAGTTTTTTTACGTTACTGAAACAATTCCGTAATTATCCTTCTTAAAAAATAAAACGTTGATTAGTGGTGTCAAAGTGACAACAACCAAAATTATACAAAATATATTAATATGGCAAAAAAAAGAGTGTATTTTCAACTGCCCTAAAATTACCATGTTATTGACACTACCTACCCTCTCTCGTTTGTGCCTTCCTCTCTCTAGTTTTTGTTCGCTCAAACTCTCCTCATATTCTATTCTCTTGTTCTCCCACGCAGCTCGTTTGATGAGTTGATCCTAAAACCAGTTCAAGTCTGACGTCATGCTCGACTGAAATCTAGGAGGTGTGGGGGAATGAGTTATCCCTCCTGAACGGGGAAGAAGGGATTACTTGACTCTGGTACTACACACAGACATACGTGCAGGGGTTTACCTACACATGAATTAAATATGTTTCACGCATGTGTGTTCTAAACGAGGAGCATTTTTGCAAGGTAAGGAACAGCTTGGCAACGTTTTATTTTTAATTCTATTTGGCTATCCTCTAGTGGCAGTGCTGACTATTCGTGATTAAAACTCGAATAAAAGCTAGTAGGAAAATAGTTAAGGGAGTAGGATTAAGTCTGTGGGTAATGCCTATTATTGTTATCTGCAGCTTACATTATTATTATTATTAGCACCGCGTCTTACTACCCGTTCGGGTTATACGCATTTAACGCTGATGTGTAATGGAAGGGTGATTGTGAGATGAAATGGAGGACCTACAGTTTAACTGTGGGATCCGAACCACGGTGGAGGCCTGGCATTCCCCACATTCACAAGATGACTTGTCAGAGGTGAAGGAAGGGTTTGGTAATCAGTGCAGCTTACACTTATTAAAATTAAACAAGCACTTGAACCTCACAGATTTAAGTTTCACAAATTAATACGTATGTAGTTTTGATACTTCAACTTACAACTAGAAACGCCATTTATCAAGTATCACACTTCAAACATCATAGATGGCGTTGCTAGTAAACTGGTGCACAGCTGATATTGTCACTACCATTTTATCGTTTTCTATCTTGAGCGCAAGTTGTGTTTTGTTATTGAACACATGTAATAATGTGGTACCGTTTAGTTTTAACTATACGCTGAAACGAACATACAGGCTTATCTAAAAATATAGTTTTTATATCATAATTTCACTTACGTGGTATTTCAACTTGAACTAAAACTTTGTATATGTGTACATTTTATGTTATTTTTATTTTTTAGTGCGTATAACCCTAACGGGTAGTAAGATGCGGTGCTAATAATAATAATAATAATTTATTTTTTAAGCTAATGTGAGATCGATGATGTAGTCATAATGGTAGAAATTATTGCGTCTTCCGACATTTCATTGTTTATTATTCAGAACAATTCCTAACCTCATAAGTGAGGTAAGCGAACCATTAGAAATGTATGTCTTTCATTCAGCCATAGATACTATTTTATAAATATGTTTGTGTATACAGTCCTTGTTCAAGCAGAAAACAAACAGTACTTCTCGCAAGAGTGCATCCGACAAGAGGTTGAATTTTATTATCGACTATCCATCACTATTTGCCTCAGTTTCAATGTTTGAATCTGGCACAGGTTCTAGATTATTAAAGCTACTTCTTTTCTGGTGGAAGAGGAGCAATTGGTCTACTTTAGCCTTGCCTGGATGCACTCCTGCTCTCTGGTAGTAACAATTTAAACCATATTTTCGGCAGTTCGACACATTTGCTCAGTCAATGGTCATGCCTTATAATTTTATTTACAGAATCAGGTCTAACATTTGTTTTTTATTACGCTTTATAAACATTTTTCATATAAGTCTCTTGTAATAAAAAAAGTTGATTAAACTTTTTAAATAATTTACTTAATTTAAATAATGCTATTAATGTAGTATTTTATTCTTTATTTAGCTCTGATTTTATTATTGCCATTACTACTACTGCAGGAAAGATTAGACACGTAGCCAGCCAAAGGAATCTAGACACTTTAACCACTCCCCCTTTACAATCTTCCCTCACTACCACCAATAGAATATATTACATTTAATTAAACTACACATTTTGGATTAAAAATTTATTTATTAAATGGAAAAACAATATTTTCTGTTATTTAAATGTACACACTCATAATATCACTTGTTGGTTTTTTAAATCTATAATATATACAATATGAGCTGTCCTCCAAGGCGCTTTGAGTTAGCTGCAACTGGATATTTTCGTGGTCAGTGATGTCACGAATCATACTGCGTTCCCTTGTTCATTAAAGAACTACAAGACAACGTTTTAGCCCCGTTGTTAAAGGTATTTATAGGTTAATTAATAAATCACTAGTCCCTCCCTTTATTCTAAAAATAGTTAAGTTATTTAAATTGAATGCGTTTTCTAATTGCAATATGTCTATAGAATATGTTTACCAAGACAAAATTATATCATCAATTAAAAATAGGACACACTTGGAAAGAAAAATCTAAGATTAAACTAAAACTTTTTAGTACAATGTTACTTAATTAGTTGTTCAGCTGCGCCTTTCTCTACCTTCTCGCTTTCATATAAACAGGGGACAAGAGTAAAATAAACCTTAAAATTCCGATGAAAAAATCTCAAGACCGGTGAAATTAAATAATCTCTATGAGAGGGAATGAGAATGTTCGTTGGGTAGCATAAAATAAACAATGAAAATATTTTTTTATCCCAACTTACTCTCACAAAAAAGATGAAAAATATTTTACTCATGGGAACTGAATTTTAACAGCTTCGGAAGAAGTCCTTGTTATTTATTTAAATATGTAGCCAACATTTTTACTAAATATCTAGTCGGGAGGTTTACTCTTATTTTTTAACCAGATTGATACTCTGACGTTTGCCTAAGCAAAGTAATTTTCTAAAATGACTTAAACTTATGCTAATAATGTGTTGAATATAAGATAGGTATACAAACTCTTTCTATTTTCTGTTCAGTATTGTATGTTATGGAAGTCAATGTCACTTAGAACTAAATTGTGATAGTTTAAAGTAGAATATGAACTCAATTGTATTAGTCCTCTTCCATGTTATAATCTCAAATATAATTAAGTCAAAATAACTAATAATAAATACTATATTATATTTACTCACAGTTATTTTTGTTAGTTAGCTGAAATGAAAGATATTTTTTTCAAACAAACTGTTTTAAAATGGAGATGTTAACAGTATTTTTATTACTTATTGATAAATAAAACAACTAAAAACTAATTCATTTGATCACTAAGAAAACAAATTATCACTTTATATGTAATTATTATATTTCGGCAATTAATAATAATAATATTATTTTGTTGGTTAGTTATTGCTCTAGAAAGAACTCACGAAATAATTGAAACATTCTAGCGAAAATTAAAAACATTATCACCTAGAGCCATTATTGCATCGTTTCAATTAAGATGGTAATGCACTTAGCATGCACTCACATTTTTTCCAAACTTTATAATACAAATTAGTCTACTTAATCTCCGAGAATCAAAATATAAATATGTAGGACAAAAAAGGGAATTTATGAGGAAACACATTCTTATACATTTACTTATTCTCAATTGAACCCTATAAACACAGTTCCAAGTATAGCTTTTATTATGAGAAAGAACACCTACATTCAACTTTTGAAAAAAAAATGCAGCTATATCTCTTTGGGGAACGAAAGACTCTCTCTTGATTTCGGGTTTACTTGAAATTTCATGCAGCTAACTCCTACGGGTGTAAGGATGTATTATTATGCTCGACCCATTATCAACTTCCCTAAGGTGAAAGTTATGAATTTCTAGGTAATAAATATTCTTATAAACTTAGTTTAGTTGATATGAAAGACTTTAGACCTCAAAATCGATATTTTTCTGTTTGTTGAAAAATGCAACTATAAAACTGTATGGTATATAAATACTGAATTTTTGGTGGAAAATAATTATTGGTCTATATGAAAATATAGTCACAATTATTTTAGAATCAATGTAATTCAAACTACATTGCCGCGCTCCTACCTTATAGACTAACCTTGAATGAATCTTGCGTTTCCATATTATATCTAACGCTAATTATATACTAGCGATATCTAGGTTCGGTTTTATAAACTAAAAGCTATGACCAAAACAAGTTCTACCAGCGTTCTGAACTACGTATACTCGCATAGAACATAATAAATGAGTCGCGCTCTTTTGCTACCGGAATTTCACTGTTGTTCCAACTAAAGTGCTTTTTATAGGAACACATTTCTGAGACTGAAAAATAAAGTAATTAAAAGGTTTTAGAAGCCTGTGGCTTCTATATGCTTTAATAGTATATTAATCTTTCCGTTTAACGCGGTAATTTAAATGGATTTCTTGGAGTATAATGATGCATCTGCTGAAGTCAAAGGGGCGATGGTAAGTAGCCTAGACATGTTTCACTTAATCTACATGTAATTACTGATAAAATCTCAGGTTTATATTTAAATATAAAAATAAATTTGGCTACCATAATTCAATTTTTTCTTAAACCCGTCAATGTAAAAAAATATATGAAATTATAATTTGAATCATTTAGTAGAGAATAAAGGCTCCGACACAAATTCTGTATCCATAGGGTCAGTGGTCCGTAATAAATCGATGCCACAATATATTGCTCTGGCCACATTCCTTATCCATAAGTCCTCACTCCAGTAGAAATTGAGAAATGGCTCTACTTTTATTTCTACGGACTACCAATCACAGCCGAGTAAATATATACATGCATATTGAGCAATGCCAACATTACTAATTTGGGACTCCCATTTGTTTCGTTTATGGTGTGCTGTTTCCTTTCTCCCAAACACCATGAAGTGTCATGGCTTCTTCTTACACTTTAAATTGTAGCAATGCCAGGCCTCCACCGTGGTTCGGATTCCACGTTAAACTGTAGGTCCTTCATTTCATTTCACAATCACCCTACCATTACACATTAGCGTAAGTGCGTATAACCCTAATGGGTAGTAAGACGCGGTACTACTACTACTACTACTACTAATAATAATAATAATAAATTGTAGCCCCAGTAAAGCTTCTATTGAAAGGGCATGAAGCCTAATCAGCCCTTAACTGCTCAATTTCCATTTTAATGTCGATCTCAGTAGTCTTGGGGGTTGGGGAGTGGATGTGTGTAAAATGCTCAAACTCGGAATCTGATGTTCGTGGTTTCAAACCCAGCCGGAGTCTATGATATATTTTTTTCTTTAAAATAATCTGTAGCCCACAACTTCCTTAGGAGGGGAATAAAGCCGTCGGTCTCATGTTGATCGTGGCGTGTAAAAGAACCCTGGAAGGGATGTGAAAATACCTTTCTCGGCAAAATTGTTAGGCCCGTTTGCTCTCGCTCTTAGAAATTCTCGTGCGCTGATATAATCGGTCATCTCGGAAACATGTTAAATACCTCAAATCACTGGTAAAAAAAAAGTTTTCAAACAGTCCAAATTCAATGTTTGATGTTTTGCTGAAGTCGTTAAATTATGTTAATCCTGAACACGTACTTTATTTCTTTACCTTATACAGTGACTGCAGGGTGTCTACCATCAGGGAAAACGGGAATTTGAAATGATCACAAAAAAACAAAAATAAGTTGGGGGCGGGGTGGAATTTGGCAAATAAAAAAAATATCTGGGAAAATGTTATTTTACTCGAAATATGAAAATCAATATAATAATCATTAAATTACAATGTGATTCAGACTGTCTTTTGTTTGTATCTTTGTAATATATTTTATAATTCCTAATGGAGTATGTTAATACAAATTTTTAAAAACTTGATTTGGATCTTAAAACTTATTATTCATAAAAAAGATGAATAAAAACTGGGGTTGGGGGAGGTGGGAGGTTTAACAGAAGGGTGTGAACATATTTTGGAGTCAGTCGGGAATTTTAGGAAACGATCAAGGGAAATCGGGGGGAAAAGTGGGAAATTTCATTGGTCAAGTTGAGTAGATACCATGTGAATGTTATGTTTTATGGATGTTTCCCTACATGTGCAAGCTATAGTAGCCCCGTGGCTTCTTTGGTGCTGACTGACAGTTCACAGCTGACTTCTGACAACCAACATTTAGGTATATACCTACATTTTGACTGTCAGAAGTGACAGCTGCTAAACACATGTTTTTGCAGATCATATGGTTCGGCGTAGGGATACGTAATTTGGTCTGGTAACTTTTCAAAGCTGTCAGTCAGCACCAAAGAAGCCATGGGGCTACTGTACTTTGGATGAATATTTCTTTGTTATGTAAAAGATATGTTACATGAGAGTTAAGTTACGATAATGCTTCTTCCCGTTACGTGTGAATGATAAGTTGATTGTGATGATGGCTTCAAGAGAAAGTCGATTTGACTCGTCTCTACTAATTTTCTCATTTTCATCAGTGTCCCGGACGACTGAAGCTGACGGATCAGCACGTGATATTCAAAAACACCAAAACGGGTAAAGTGGACCAGATCTCGGCTTCAGACATAGATCTTGTCAATTGGCAACGGCTTCTTGGAGCCTATGGGATCCGTATATTTTTGAAGAACGGATCACTACATAGATTCGGAGGACTCAAAGAGACGGTAAGTAGTCTTAATTAGATATTTAAAAAATTGTTATACAGATATATATATATACCCTACATAGAGAAAAGTCGGGGAATTCTTTGATGTCAGGCTAATCAGAGGAATGTCAGGGAATTTAAATTTTTGACTAATTCCACACCTAAACATTTAAACAAAAGAGAGAGATTTGTTTTCTAGGTGTTAACAAAAGAAATTGTCTATATGTTAATCTTACATGAGATGGTTGTGCAGTGTTTGTTTTATAAAACTTTTACATAGGGACACAAATAATAGCTAATTAAATACTAGAAAAAACTCAAAAACTAAATAAGAGTGTTGATGTTTGTTAGCAATGTTTTAAATGAAAAAAAAATTCCGATCTTCCAAGAAAAATTGTAAAAAAAAAAGGCCAGGCCAGGAATATTTTTAAATAGTTTCTGGAAAAATCAGGGATTTTATAATAAAAGTTTTATAACCATCATTATTTTCTAATTTAACTCATTTTATTTTTAATATGTGAAATAAGTCATAAGTTAATGGGCTTAAGAGCCTATAATGGATTTTTGTGTATTGAATTATGTCCTTTAATAGCAAGGTCACAATACAAATTGTATTGTTATTTTTTGTTTCCTCCTCCCCTGTTTGTTCTCCTACTGCTGGATACAACCACCCAGGAGCTTTATAAAAACACTTGGTTTCTGGGCTTTTGATGTTATTTAATAGCGGGGTAAAAATACAAATTGCCTGAATGGATATTTGTATTTTCCTCCTCCCTGTTTGTTCTCCTACTGCTGGTTATATC
The DNA here is from genome assembly GCA_902151425.1 of Timema shepardi. Lineage (NCBI taxonomy): Eukaryota > Metazoa > Arthropoda > Insecta > Phasmatodea > Timematidae > Timema > Timema shepardi. The sequence continues at coordinate 37,216 of CABFVX010005503.1, read as the reverse complement.
CACCCAGGAGCCTTATAAAAAAAACTCTTGGTTATGGACGTTTAGGAATTTTCGATAAGACTATTATAGCGCCCTAAACACTCTTAAAAATCGCTTGGTTATGGAAATTTAGAAATTTCGATAAGACTATTAAAGCGCCCTAAACACTCTTAAAAAACAACTCTCTCGCCGCAGGAGCAGGATAAAATCGCCAAGTTCTTCACTCTTCACTACAAGCTGGACATGTTAGAGAAGGAGCTGAGTCTTAAAGGTTGGAACTGGGGCGTGGCCAAGTTTAACGGCTCGGTTCTCAGTTTCGACGTTGGCTCCAACACCGCCTTTGAGATACCTCTGAACAATGTCTCGCATTGCACGACGGGGAAGAACGAGGTCACTTTAGAATTCCACCAGGTAAAACAACTGCTGTAATAATTAAGTTCACGTTAAATACCTCAAAATAAATCATCGTCGTCATCGACTGTTTACAGTTGGTGGCCGGGTCAGTTTAGTAAAATGGCTACATCTTCCTTTATCCTTCCTCCATTACCTAATTGCTTCCATTTTTCTCTTCTCACTTGCTCACTTTCTGTTAGCTGCTATTTTCATCTCTATTTTTTTTTGCCTCCCTTGTGGTCTTTTACCTTTATAGGCCTTGTTCATTTCCATCATTTTCTTTGTCATCATCTCCTTTCTAAGAAATTATTATTATTAGCACCACGTTTTACTACCCGTTCGGGATGTACGCACTTACGCTAATGTGTAATGGTAGGGTGATTGTGAGATGAAATGAAGGACCTACAGTTTAACTAAATCTGTGCCGGGACCGAGGATTGAACCCCGGCCGCCAGCACAGAAGTCTGACACCTTACCCCTAGACCGCCAGGTCACCCCTTTAAAAAAAAACAAGACAATTTATTCAACGACTAAATAAGTGATCACGAGTAACTGAGCCAATGTTTCCGACAGCTCCATTTCCACATGTCAATCATCGACCTTAAATTAATCAGTGATCTACGATCCTTGGAATGGTGTAAACCTGGATAGCTCTTTGGTAGAGCATTGTCGAAGTCCACCAAAAGTCGCTGGGTTTTGTTCTCATGTAATTTTTCAAGAATTTTGTTATTTCACTAATTTTTCCATATTTAAAAGAGATAGCTGCGCCAATAATACTGTGATGATTATTGACAGAATGACGATGCAGCGGTAGGTTTGATGGAGATGCGATACCACATCCCGTCGAGCGAACTGGCAGGGGACGTCGACCCGGTAGATTCGTTCCATCAGCAGGTAGGTCGGATGTCACCGCTTATTTTTTATATGAAGGTCAAACCCACTTTTGACTAAAACATCAACATTGATTAAACGTCATTAAACTCATCACCGTGAAAGGGAAAAACCCACATTTCACCAACGTTTAAATCTTTCGGCCATGCCGGGAATCGAACCCTGGTCCCTTGGTTCGGTAGACGGAAACGCTACCGTCTGAGCTAAGGTGTCAGACGGATACTTACCAGAAAACTGCAGGCCTCAAAGTTCACCATTAAAAAAACACAACATACTTTCATAGTCCCATCTTGTGTTTTACTCTTTTCTGCTGAAGAGGTGGACAGATGTACCCCAAAAATTACATAATTATGTGTTTAAAATTGTGAAAATGGGCTTAAATTCAGAGTGTACAATGGTGAAGTGGCAGATTATTGATATGTGGAAGAACGATTTGATTTATAGGAAGAAAATTTGCGTGTCGATAACATGTGTAGAGTAAACTGAAAATATTAAAACGACTGGTACTGTGCTGGAAGCTCCCCGAACAGGTAGGCAGGCCCTAGTCTCGATTATAACTGACCGTAAAATCGTTAACATGAGTAAACATGATCGTAGAACTAGCTCACCTGATAGTTGCTGTACTAATGTCTTACATAGCCTTTGCAGAATTAATTGGCTAAGATAAGGCTAAGGATGGGGTGCAACGGGAGGCGTAATTGAACGAAGGAAGCACTGTAAAGATGTGTTTTCTCTGATGAAAGCATTTGAGCTATATCTTAGATCACAAATGAAGGTCAGGCGCACTCGGACAGAAACCGTTCACTGAGTAAGTAGCCATCGTGCATTGCGCCTGCCGTTCAAGCTAGAGGAGAAAGCAGAATCTGGCCGCCTCGTGGCAAGAGGTGACAGTCGAGGAATGCAAAAGGCCGATCGAATCCACGCCAGACCGGTTGAGGGCTTACCATCCTAACATATCGTATCTATTCAATTCTAAGACACCATCGTTTGTAAGACGCACCTTAATTTTTCAGTACCACAAATAGAAAAAAAAAAGTTTTGATAAAAATAAAATATATACTTATATATAAGAAATATTTTGATCACGGAATTCAATTTACTATAAAAACAATAGTAGGTACATTATTTATCAGTAGGTATGTTATTTATCACTCCCTTATGAATCAATATCAGTCTGATTCTTTTGAGCCATCTTTATCTTCACTATCTCAAAGTATGTCATCTTCAAATCATCGAGAGCGTTGTTCAAAAAATAACTGTGATTTTAGGGCGCCATTGATTCTAAGACGCCTCCACTCCTCCTTTTTAAAGATGTTCAAATGGGAAAAAAAATGTGTGTCTTAGAATCGAAGAAATGTGGTAGTTTATGTAATTTGCTTATGAGCGTTATGTGTGACAAGAATTCATCTATTTGATATGTGTTCCGTGCTATTTTTTTTTTTTTTTCATGAAACAAGCAAGCGTCATCAATTTGTCCGGGGATTCCATTGCAACGTTCAAAGAGATCCAATGCCTCACACCTCGGTATGACTTGTTGATTTAATAATTAGAGTTAGGTGACCTGGCGGCCTAGGGGCAAGGTGTCAGACTTCTGTGCTGGGGTCCGTGGTTCAATCCCTGGTCTCGGCACAGATTTATCTGATTACCAAACCCTTCCTTCACCTCTGACAAGACATCTTGTGAATGTGTGGAATGCCAGGCTTCCTCCGTGGTTCGGATTCCCACGTTAAACTGTAGGTCCTCCATTTCATCTCACAATCACCCTAACATTACACATTAGCGTAAGTGCGTATAACCCGAACGGGTGGTAAGACACTGTGCTAATAATAATAATAATAATAATCAGAGTTGGGTCGAGTTCACTATCTTATACGAGTTAGAATCTCCAATTTACCTTCAAATCCCGAATCTTGGAAAAAATTATGAACATTTAAGGAAATATAGGTCTAATATAATAATATATAAGATACAAATGGTAATTAAATGTTAACATTTTTCATTATGATTAATCCATTCACCTAAGTGTTAAAATTACTGGTCTGGGGTCAGGTTGTTGAGCTCATTATATAATTATAATTAGTTCTGAACCACCAATAATATTACAAACAATTGTGCGACAAAACATTTTACAATTAATTTCAGTACATAAAGTTATATAAATAGCCCAAATACAATATTTATTTTCAAATATAAAACATTTAGATTGGATTTTGATTTTCAGATTTGAGAATATTTCATATATTAGATTCATTTTCTCTTTGAATCGAAAAAAAAAATGGACTCTGTGTACCTCTAGTAGCCACCCTGATAAACGAAACGGTTCAACTTCGTAACTAAGCCGCTTTTGTTTTACATTCCAGTGGCCGCTACGACATCAAATTGTTCCAGACTTTCTTCCAGCTACACGGTAAAACATTCGACTACAAGATACCATTGTCAACTGTTCTCAGACTTTTCATCCTCCCTCACAAGGACAGCAGGCAGATGTTTTTTGTGGTAAGTTTTTATTGGCTTTTATCGTGAGATTCCGGTAGGAAGAACCTTTTAGTCCACTTCATTGTATCCTATCCCGAGCTATTTTTATACAGTCCACTGCATTGCACCTTATCTTTATCTTGAGCAATATATATATCAAGGGTTCTGGAGTTTGTATGCAAAGCTTTCGAATTCAACTTTTTTATTAGCTTTATCTGATTACCAAACCCTTCCTTCACCTCTGACAAGACATCTTGTGAATGTGGGGAATGTCAGGCCTCTACCGTGGTTCGGATCACACGTTAAACTGTAGGTCCTCCATTTCATCTCACAATCACCCTACCATTGCACATTAGCGTAAGTGCGTATATCCCGAACGGGTAGTAAGACGCGGTGCTAATAATAATAATAATAATATCCTTTTGCCAAGCAAATATTGGTTTCGATTTTGTTTCTTTGCTTTATTAAACTTTTTGTTATTTTTCTCCGCAGGTAAGCTTGGATCCTCCAATCAAGCAAGGTCAAACACGCTATCATTTTTTGGTGTTTTTATTTGCCCCAGAGGAGGAAACCACCGTGGAATTACCTTTCACTGAGTAAGTAGCCAAACATTTATTGGTGAAGCCGTATACTATATTTGATACAATTATAATTAACTTCATGCGATGCTTTGATGATTCCTAATTTAAATATTGTTACTATTCATATTCGATTCAAAATCATGAATATTAATGAAGATTAATGAAGATGCTATACTACCATCGAAATATTGAAGTGTGTGTAAATATGTGTTAGTGTTTTTACTAGAGATGTCATGATACCTGTTTATTTCGATTCTGATTCTTAAGCTCAACCTTGATTTTTCGATTCTTGATTCCTATTAAAAAAAAAGAAATCTTTTTTTCCCAAGCATCCAACCTCAAATAAAAAATATGTAGGTATTCAACTTCATAACAAACCAAAAACTAAAAAAAAAAAATTCTTAGTACTATTTGGTTTGTTATTACTTAGTCAAAAAATATCAATTTCACCAAGTAAGATTGATTCCCGATTCTTTCAATACCAATAAGAATCAAGGGTATTGAGTTTGACAGCCTTAGGTTTTTACTTTTATTTGTGCTCTATTATTTTCCTACTATTCTATCGTTTTATTTAATACAAATTGAATATTATTGTTTGAAAGATTCATATTGGACTCGAAATTTCAAATCCAAATCGATCCCAGACTCTTGATTCTACAGAATTTAATTTGAGGCGTTTTGAGGAACCCATTATTAATTTAGAACCGATCCACCTTATCATGTTTATTTGAGAACTTTATGTTGTGCCAAGGAATTTTATTTCATGCATAGTCTCATATAAATAATTATTTATTTTAGTGAAGAATTGAAGGAGAAATTTGAAGGGAAGCTTAAAAAGGAAATGTCTGGACCCACGTACGAAGTGATGGGCAAAGTGATGAAGGCGGTGGTCAACAGGAAAATAACCGTCCCTGGGGGTTTCATCGGGTAAGTTAATTTATCTTACTATGATTACTTTAAGTTCCCAAAACTGATGACATAAACAAACTACCATAGCTTATTTGAAGAGATAACCTTAAGACTAAGGGCCTCTTCTTCCCCTCTGCCGGATTAGGTTCGACCAGACCGGAGCAAGCTACGCCCTTGAAAGATAGAACTGGTTCTGTTTACCAAATGCTCGCGCTCGAGCCGGTAGAGTCTAGTTTACAAGTGCTGGTCTATTGCGCGCTTGGAAAAACCTCTCAATTTTTATTACTGTGAATAGGTTTAGGACACTTGTTAAAAACGACCTAATTTAATTGGTATATGTAGACTTGAGACTCTATTATAACCAAAGTGGGCCTTTACAAATAAGTCACCATTAGCATGGAGAGAGGATGGGAAGTCCACGACAATAAATCCCTTGTCAAAAACCACACTCAGTTCACCTAGAGTTTTATTTTCTTCACACGTTTATGTCAATAGTTGTTGAATATCTGTTGAGGGTGCCTTGAAATTTAATGACAACTTTTTCTCCTTGTTTGAAAAGTTTCTCATCTAATGCCGCTACGCTCCTGACAGATATTCAACAGCTGTTGACATAACCGTGTGTAGAAAATTAAACTTTTATGTCTCTAGTGAAGCAATCTTTTTTTTTTTTGCCAATTTTTCTATAAAAATTTCAAAAATACATCGTGTTTCCTACGTCCCCACTCTTAAGTTAGTTGAGTAACTAGGCTAAAAACCCCCGATAGAGTATTGATATTTTTTCAATTCCTCGACTCTAAAATTCACCTTATAATTTCATTCTCGCGGTACTCTAAAGGTGCTTGTCTTACAGGCACAACGGCACCCCGGCTGTCAGTTGCTCCTACAAGGCCGCCGCGGGGCTGCTCTACCCTTTGGAGCGAGGGTTCATTTACGTCCACAAACCTCCTGTGCACATCCGGTTCGATGAACTGGCCAGCGTGAACTTTGCCCGGAGCGGGGGAGGCACAAGGTCTGTCTGTCTACTGCATCCTACTACCTCACATGTACTTATTGCGTTAAAGAGGAAGGTTGAATTGGGGGGATTACCATCCGGGAAAACTGGAATCGGCCAGGAAATAACCAGGGGGAAAACTGGAATAAGTCGTAGATTTGGTAAATTATATTAAAAAAAATTCCCGGGAAAACGTTGTTTTACTCAAAATATGAAATATAGTAATCAGTTAATTACAATATAATTCAAACTTTCTTTTCTTTAATACTTAGTAGTCTATTTAAATTCAAATGTAAAAGAAATATTTATTTGAATTTTAAAACTTAGTATTATCAATAAAAACATGGGGGCTATAAGGGTGTATCATACATACTTTTTAAGTCGCGGAATTTTATGGGTCTAGGTGAGTAGACACCATGAATTATACTGACTGCGCTAAAGAACGAGGAATTAGGAAGATTTAATCTCGATTAATGTCACATTAATATTTGTTTCTGAAAATGACTAATTGAAAATATAATCTTGTTTTTTTTTTATTTAAGATCGTTTGATTTTGAAGTGGAAACAAAATCTGGGGTCATGCACACGTTCAGCAGTATCGAGAAGGGCGAATACGCCAAACTGTACGATTTCATCACCGCAAAGAAGCTCAGAGTGAAGAATCGAGGAAAGAACGTGAGTTTCTAAGTTTTCAGACTCGACAAACATTCAAATTGAATTAGAAATTTTAATATCTAAATAAACAATTTACAAATTGTATTGTACCCGCCTCGGTGGCGTAGTTGTCTAACGCGCTAGTCTCGTGTTGAGCTCAACCGCTGAGGACGGGGAGATCGAGGTTCGAATCTCGGTCGGGTGAACTGGGGGTGGTTTTTCCTAAATGGTTTTCCACTCTCCCTCCACGCAAATGTGGGTTCACTTCCTCTAATTCAACCTTCCCAATTCCTAATCCATTAGCATAATTAGTACTTAAAGCGTATAACCCGAACGGGTAGTAAGACGCGGTGCTAAATACTATTATTATTACAAATTGTATTTGGTTAATCTTTTCCCCAGGATAAACCATCATACGACGATGACTTTGGCAACTCTGACAAGGAGGACGAGCCCGACGCGTACTTGGCGCGTGTCAAGGCAGAGGCCGAGGAGAGAGACGAAGAGGCTGGCGGAGAGTCCGAGGACGAGTCCACAGACGAAGACTTCAACCCAGACCAACAGGAGAGCGACGTGGCGGAAGAGTAAGTTGTTGTATTCATACGCCCTAGCCTAACTTCACTTGTCCAAAATTGGAAAACGACGGGTGAAATTTAAAGGGTGTCCAACTTTTTACTTAGATAGGGTTGCGTAAACCTTCAAAAAACCTTTTGACTCGGCTTGGAATATTAGTCCGCTTTGGCATGGATTCGGAAGTAAAATTCCAATTTTGATATTTACAAAGCTTTGCCGATAATAAATATTTAAAATTAAAGTTCCCCCTTTGTTATATATTTTTCTTAATCGATCACACTTCAAAAAATCTAAAATTGATTATATTTTGTGGTTGTGAATTATTTTATCATTTTATGATATTTTGATATCCTCGATTCTTGCAGGAATCGAAAAAATTTAAGTATTATAATAAAGGAAACCCCCCTTTCACCTTTTGAGGTATTTGTATTATATTTGTAATAAGGTATAGGAAAGGTGGTTAGAAACATATAAAAGGGACAAACATGATATGGCTTTTACAATGAAAAGAAGAACACAGTTCACATTTTACACTGCTGCCACTGGACAAAGAGGTAATGGCTGACACTCAAAGAAAATCAAGTGTTACCGCCCAATCCTCCGACCCGATTTTCATTTTATCGGAACTTGTCAGGAACTTGAAACGTGCAACGCAACTTCCTAAAAGAGGAAACTACAAGGAAGGAAGTGGTGTCAAACTCCCTGATGAGTTCCGATAGAATGAAACTCGGGTCGGGGGATTGGGCGGTAATGATTGGTTTTCTTAGAGTCAGCCGTTACCGCTTTGTCCAGTGACAGCAGTGTAAAGTATGGGTTGTGTTCTTCTTTTCAGCCATATTGTGTTCATTCTCTTTTATATGTATACATCCACCTTTCTTCTATCTTCTTCATAATTTAACACAATTAATTTAAGTATTATGATTTTCAATCCCTTGTACTTAGTTCTCATCTTCCAGTAAATGAAAGTTCCGGCATTTAAACGAAACGGCAAAATAAATAATGACGTTCTATTTTCTGTTCTGTGTGACTATTATTAGTGCTCATGTCGTTGCTTCACGTAAAGACCGGCAAAATGTAAATGTACATGAACGATAGAAAAACACAACTAACTTTCGCGTTCTTACAATAAAATATTTTCCTCGGGTCACATTAAGACTGATTAGAAGCCAGATCAAACACACTAATAGATGAGGCCTGTTACTTTGTATAAACATGTATAGTTTTTATATTGTTAATTCTCATAAAAATGGACCTAATTGACCATTATCAAAAGATAAAGTAATTCATTTCAGGATTTTATTTTATTTTGGATGACCTGGTGGTCTAGGGGTAAGGCGTCGGGTTCAATCCTCGGTCCCAGCACAGATTTATCTGACTACCAAACCCTTCCTTCACCTCTGACAAGACGTGTATTAATCACAACTTGTGAATGTGTGGGAATGCCAGGCCTCCACCGTGGTTCGGATCCCACGTTAAACTGCAGGTCCTCCATTTCATCTCACAATCACCCTACCATTACACATTAGCGTAAGTGCGTGTAACCCGAACGGGTAGTAAGACGCGGTGCTAATAATAATAGTAATATATTTGGAAGAATGTATAGAAAAGGAAGGATATGAGATATTCAAGGTTCCCATCCCTACATTCTCACTTAATGTTTCATCTTAAAATAGCAGCCGAGGAATAATCAATGTCTCCCACAGGTATGACAGTAACCCTACACCGACTGATTCCGATGATGGCTCCGATGGCTCGGGTGGCGGGGAGAAGAAAAAGAAGGAAAAGAAAGAAAGTAAACCTAAGAAAACTAAGACTGTGGTAAATATAATACATGGCTTTCTTATTCCTGGAAATAACTCTAAAATAATAATAATAATAATAATAATAAAGCATGTTTCTATCCACCTTTCCTATACCTTCTTCCAAATATAATATAATTATTCCTGGAAAGGCATTATTATTTTTTTTAATTTGCGGTACACTGTTGCTGCTTAGGGGGTGTTCAAGTGTAATGTAAGCACCTTAGGGGGGATGGGGGGGGCCAGAGCGTAATCCATCCGTCTTTTTTTTTCTCTCTCTCGTCTCCAGTCTGAGAAGCCGAGGAAGAGGCGGGCGAAGAAAGAGAAGGATGAAAATAAGCCAAAACGCCCCCCAACGGCTTTTATGGTTTTCCTCAACGCAAACCGGGAGAAGATCAAGTCTGAGAACCCTGGTATCTCCATCACCGAGGTTTCCAAGAAAGGTGGCGAGATGTGGAGAGAGCTGAAAGATAAGTCTGTACGTACACACTTTACTCGGGATATAAATAAATATGATAGAATTGTAGATACAAGTGTTGTGTGGGTACTTGAAAATTTGGGTTCGGGTCGAGCTTTAGTAGCTACTTAACTTGATGATTTTTCACAAAACTTGAAAGGGCGGGATGGTTAATAGTAATACATAACCTTAGTTATTTTTACCATCGCACCGTTTACAACCTTCATAAATATGTTTTAGGAATGGGAGTCTAAAGTCCAGAAGTTGAAGAACGATTACGTAGAAGCAATGAAGGAATACAAAGAGAGTGGGGGAGGCAATGCCGCGGACGACGACGATAAGGAGAAAAAGAAACCGGCGGCCAAGAAAGAAACTAAAAAGAAGAATGTGGCACCGTCGACTCCAATGAAGAATGTCAAGAGCAAAGAATACATCAGCGATGACGACGATTCAAGCTCGGAAGACGAAGCCAAGAAGAAAACTCAGCCCAAGAAGGTGAGTTTAACTCTCACAACTAGTTTCTGGTTTGTATTCTCGGTCATGAAAATCGATAATCCCTATGAGGTAAAGTAAATGCTTATTAATTATTACCAAACTGTTCAGAAAATAAGGTTCGCTTTTGAAGAAAAAGAAAAGGCTTTATAAAATCTTTGGATGGTACATAATCATACCTTTGGACACTACTTAGCAAATGTGTTAATTTTGAAGATCGAAGATACATATTTAAATAGTTTATAATCACCACAACAACACGGAATTTACCACTTAACTTTGATGAGGTGAAATATTGTTGCGTTAACATGTTACAGAATTTATAGTACTAGGGTCCAAACCTAAGCCAGTGGTTTTTTTTAACATAACTTTAGCATGTTTAACCAGGATATGTTTTGTTTCGATAAATATTTGAAATTTGCGAATAATATTTGCTTTGATTCGAACTAAAAAAAAAACCCACTTTGCAGGTGTCTGATGCAATTGTTTACAGAACTTTAAACAACTTATTGATTTATGCTCATTGTAGTGTTTCATTTGTTTATATATATATTTAAAAATTGGCTTGTTTTAGGAAAAGTCTCCTGAGCCTAAAGCTAAAGAAAAAGTTAAAAAAGAGAAAAAAGGATCTGATGATGACGATGATATTGACGAGCCTATCGAGAGCACACCACCTTCAAGCGATGCTGATGAATCAGGATCTGGTAGCGATTAAGAATTTCTTTGTCATTTCCAATCTCTAACGAAGAAGCAGACTTTTTCATTCATCTAAAGTAAATAGAATCTTTTTAACAGTTGTAATTTTGTTGGTTTAGTCTAAGTATTTCCTATAAATGAAAATAAATGTTTAGTTATTCTTTCGGACAGTTATTAATTTCCTCCTGGTTCATGTTTCGTTGTCTTGTAGCTTTTTGCAATAATTTACAATCAAAAACGACATGTTGACTTGCCATCGATCTCTGGGCCGTATGCAAGAACTTCACTAAGAGGATAAGTGGACACTAGCGGGGGGGGGGGGGTTTGCTTGCGTCATATCGGGCTAAA
>CABFVX010005503.1:15157-25767 GCA_902151425.1 Timema shepardi | reverse complement strand
ATTTTAAATGGTTTTCCACTCTCCCTCCACGCAAATTCGGGTTCACTTCCTCATTCCTAATCCAGTAGCATAATTAGTACTTAAAGCGTATAACTCGAACTGGTAGTAAGACGCGGTGCTAAATATTATTATTTAAGTAAAACCTCTTTTTCTTTTCTTTTTGTAGTACATTGTGCCAGGGTTGCAGAATATGTTCAAAGCTCCAATATTTCCCCAGAACATAAAATTAAAAAAAAAAAATCCCCGAAAACCATATAGCTTAAAATAAAACATTGACATTTTTTATAGGGGCCGAAGGATTATTACCATCTACATAGTTTGGAAAATTCAAACATAGTCTTAATCATATTTTTATAGCACCTACCTCATAAAAAAATTAGTTTTCTCACATCTCCTTGTGTGCATTACATATTGTTATTAATTGTTCATTGTTACCATTAGGCTTACCGGTACCAACATTTAATTTTACATCTTGGTAGTAAGAGGCAATGGAGTGTAATTCTGGAAGGCCTTTGTTTAAAAGTTGATTTTCATAGAATTTTTTTTTTCTTTTCTTTTTTGTAGCCTCGCTTCTCCTGCAAGGTCTACCACTATAAACCACTATGGAGGAAATACTACTACTATTTGAATTATTAGATTTTTCCTTTGCCCCTTATCTAAACCTCTGACACATTATCTTAACCCCTAGACACCGCAACCCTTTGTGCTTACACAGACACTGCCTCACTATGACACATACTGAAAGTGTCAGGGTGTTAAGTATCATCGGCCTAAGTTTTTCATATAAACGAAACTACCATATCAGAATCGGAATGTACTAAAAATGTTAACAAAGTTGTTAGACTTTTACCTGCCCCATATTTCCCCAGGACTTATTTAATTTTCCCTGAACCTCGTTCGGACATATTCTGCACCCCTGCACTGTACTACATTTAGAAGAAGATACAGGAAAGATGAATAGGAACACATAAAAGGAAAGAACATAATATGGCTTTATTTGAATCGTGTTCTTCTTTTTTATTGTAAAAGTCTTATTGTGTTTGTTCCCTAGGGGTGTGCAAAGTCAACTTTTTCAATTCAAAGTAATCGCAAATCGAAATTTGAATATTTTCTTTTAGTTGTTTTATGCTGGAAAAAATATTATATTGTGTTTATCTCTATTAATTCATGCACTAAAATTACTATGTTCCATTACACAATTGTTTGTGATATTTTGTGTTACTTTGACAAATCAAATGACTATCACAACCTACAATTCAATTACTTTTACTTTTTTTTTTATGTTTCTATCCATATTTCCTGCAACAGGGTTCAACAATAGACTTGAAATAACGGCCATGTTTTGATCTACACAAGACCAGTGGAACACGAAGGTCGTGTCGAGGACATTAATAATTTGCTCCTATTGAAATGAAATGGTAAAATTCCACTAACACATTATAAGTGTGTTTCNCCCCCCTTTTTTTTCAATTTCTTTTCATTTCTCAAGGATTCGAGCACTATGGATTAAAGTATTGAAAATTGTGATATTAAGATTAATTCTTTCAATAATATTGATTGAACTATGTTTGACATTTTTATTTCATTTATTTGTTTCGGCACCAATTTTTTTTTAAATAGAACTTTGCACACTTTTTACCCCCTCCCTAGGAACTTATGCGTTCCTTTTTGGAGTAATGCAACAAAGAAGTTCACTAAGCGCAATAGGGCTTTTGGGCTTTAATTATTTCACACCCTCTTAGTCACCTTAGCTTTGATATGTTCATTTATTTAGTTTTAAGAGCCAGAAGCGAGCAGACAGCTTCGTTGGCCGTTGTGAGGAGATTTGAAATAACCCGTTAATGTGTTGAACTCAACTGCTGAGGACGAGGAGATCGAATCTCGGTCGGGTGAACTGTGGGTAGTTTTTCCTAAATGGTTTTGCACTCTCCCTCCACGCAAATGTGGTTTCACTTCTTCTAATTCAACCTTCCCAATTCCTAATACATTAGTGTAATTAGTACTTAAAAGCGTATAACCCGAACGGGTAGTAAGACGCGGTGATAAATAATAATGAAGAAGGATGCTCTAAATATTTTACGGGAACAGATCACTGTATTTAACATGGAAGTAACAAGCCTTAACATGGGAGTGAAGGGAAGGCGAGTATTTTCTTGCACTTTTTATGGCAAAGATTAATCAAATATAAACATTTTAATTTTCTTCACATGGTGATATCAATAAGTGAGCATAGATGACAAAACTTTTTAAACGAAGAGAAAAAGTTGTAATGAAATTCCAAGACACCCCTGAAAGATATTCAAGGCATTTTAAGATCACCGCGTGAAAAAAATAATTAAACTTTCTGTTACTGTCCCTACCAGAGTAATATTTGATTTATTTTGATTGATAAAATGTTTTGATATAAAAACACCCCAGATAAAACATTGGGTTTTTCTCGCATCCCCTTTCACCACATCTCAATGCAGAGAGTTTGTTAGAAATAGTAAATTATTCAAAATTTCTTACCTTCATCTATAATATAATTAATTCACGAGCTAAGTTTACCTGAATGACAGCTCGAAATGTTACTAGAAGTAATCCAACAGCTGACATCTATCACTTTGGATGACTGTAATGAAAACAGATGGTAATATATTAATGTGATAGTTAACCACAGTAATTTAGGCCAATATTATTTATATATTTATTTGAGGACGGAGACAAAATTAATTTATCATTTTATTCCACTTAAAACAAAATGGCAACTGACGAATTTAAACCATGTGGTTGACGGTAAACAAGTTTTTTTACAATTATACAGACACGCAGTTGATGAAAATATTTTCTTCGGTTAAATATTTCAAATTATGATAAAACAATCATAAAATCATTTATTGTGTGTAAAAAATATGACAACAATTTTCTCTCTTCCAAGAAAATATGATGCCTGTATTAAAAAGGTATTGATGTGTGCACTATATTACACAAAATCAATAACGTTCCAAAACAAATAAGTACTTTTAATTATGTTTAAAATATTGTTTCGAGTTGGATATTATTTAAAAAAATGAAATAGTATGAGAAAACTTAAGTTTATGTTATTTTAAATGTAATATATAATATGTAATTAAAGATATTTACATCTATAACAAAACAGTGATCTTTTACAAGTGTTGGCAACCCAAAACCTAAACATATGATTTTCGAACTGTCATCCAGGTAATAACCTATCGTGAACAGACTTTACAGTGGCCCTTTACCGTATTTTATTTAGTACATTTATACTCAGTCCTTCTGTGCTTTATATCTTAACCAAACTTCCTACACACTATCAAGAACAACCTTCTTTGCATGCACGCTTAGTTCCTCCATGTTTCATACAACTACCTCCTTCCACAATAATTTGCATGCACGCTTAGTTACTCCATGTTTCATACAACTACCTCCTTCCACAATAATTTGCATCTATGCTTAGTTCCTCCATGTTTCATACAACTACCTTCTTCCACAATAATTTGCATGCACGCTTAGTTCCTCCATGTTTCATACAACTACCTCCTTCCACAATAATTTGCATGCACGCTTAGTTCCTCCATGTTTCTTACAACTACTTCTTTCCACAATAATTTGCATGCACGCTTAGTTACTCCATGTTTCATACAACAACCTCCTTCGACAATAATTTTCATCCATGCTTAGTTATCTCCATGTTTCATACAACAACCTCCTTCCACAATAATTTTCATCCATGCTTAGTTCCTCCATGTTTCATACAACAACCTCCTTCCACAATAATTTTCATCCATGCTTAGTTCCTCCATGTTTCATACAACAACCTACTTCCACAATAATTTTCATCCATGCTTAGTTCCTTCATGTTTCATACAACCTCCTTCCACAATAATTTTCATCCCTGCTTAGTTCCTCCATGTTTCATACAACCTCCTTCCACAATAATTAGAATAAACATTGATTTACATTATGCACATTATAACCGGGTTTTCAACGGGTGTTTGAAACACCTTAACCTGCGCTTTTTATCCTTATCATGTGCCTTTCTACCTGCTTAGCGTAGGCCAACTAGATAGGTCTAGTGGTCCGGATTCTGACCACTAGGGATTTTGGATGGCCATGCGCTTCCTGTTTACACAGTGTTTGTAACTTTGTGTGGGGTATTTACAGACCGGGCCTGCAGTGTGAATTCCGTGTAGAACTATTTTAACATCAATAGCATCACAAGATTGCACTGAGTCAATAAAAGGGTTGTCATCTTTCTCTCTCTCTCTCTCTTTTTTTAAAGCATTTGAAAAATAGAAATTTTTGTAGCAAATTAATTATAATAACCGGTCTCAAGGTTCTGGTGAAAATTTTCAACCGATTTTACAACTCATGATTACTCAACTATTCTTTAATTGCCAAGACTTATTGTCTATGTACATCTAAATAAAAAATACTAAGATTTGAAATCGAGTTTGATTAAAGTAATTTATATATGATTACTCTGTTGCATTTTCATTTACTTATAAATAAATAAATTTGAGAAATGGATATTATATAACAATTGTGGATAACTGGAAGCATGGTAGTAAAAATACTATAAGCCATATTTACCAAATTATTCTATACTTATGTATTATCTAATAGCATCTTCCCTCAATCCTCGATCCCGGCACAGATATGTCTGATTACCAAACCCTTCCTTCACCTTTGACAAGACGTGTATTAATCACAACTTATGAATGTGGGGAATGCCAGGCCTCCACCGTGGTACGGATCCCACGTTAAACTGTAGGTCCTCCATTTCATCTCACAATCACCCTACCATTACACATTAGCGTAACTGCGTATAACCAGAACGGGTAGTAAGACACGGTGCTAGTAATAATAATAATAATGCATCTTCCTCAAGAGCTAATAGAGTGAACTGGAAGTTTTCATCTTTCAACTAAGTTGGCAACACTGAAGTCAACTTACCGTTCAATCCACTAGCTCTCGAGGAAGACGCCATGTGACATCAAACTATTGTATTAATAAATAGTTTTTACTCTTAAATTTAAATTGTTAGATTGTAGAAAATGGAATTAATATTATCTAATAACCCAAATGTTTAACACACACACCATTTCCTACATATCAAAAATCCCTGCTTGCTAGCAATATATTAAAATGTAGATTAACCAAACTGACCCGTGTTTTATTTTTGTTTGTTTTTCCATTGAAAAAACAATCATGAAATGATTTAGAATAAATTAATTACAGTTATATGATTAGTTTACAAAAAAAAACTGCTATTTTCTGGGTTACAGAATATTTTAAGGCGGCAAAAGCTACTATTTGTAGTTGGATTAAATGTTTGTATATTAGTTTATTCATTGATAAACATTTTACGAATGTCATATTTTGTTCCAATGTCTGCTAATACTGCTTATTTAATAAATTGTATTATTGTGTAATATATGATTATTTTACTTAACACATGACAAAAGAATGATGTAATATTTTACATAGGCTGTCAATAAACTTATATTTCACTAAGAAAAGTAAAAATCTGTTTTCTCTCGAGGTTATTAATTTAAAGATCTATAGAGTAAATATGTTTGTTTTGTTTTTATTACAAATGGACATATTTGACGTAAGTAGCTAGACTTACTGAAACATATTCATATATGTCAAAGCTCTGGTACCCTCGCTAATTAACTTAGCAATCGTATAAGAGATTACAGGGCTACAACGCATCATGGAAAACCTGGAATTTTTTAGGTTGTACTGGAAATTTCTTTGTCCCTGTTATTTTTTTAAAACATGTCACTAAAACAGTAGTAAGTCAGTATATGAGATTTCCAAGATATCTAGGGTATTAGGTGCCTAAGGCTACTACAACCACCAGACACATAGCATTGTCTTAGGCTATAACCACCAGACACATATCAGTGTCTTAGGCTATAAAAACAAAGACATAGCAATGTCTTAGGCTACAACCAACAGACACGTAGCAGTGTTTCAATCACTACTTACCAGATACAAAATCCCCTTAAATTTAGCTATTGAATCATTAATTAATATAAAACTGGTTTGTATTATTGTCATTTAAATCTTATTTTGTTATGTAGATTACAAATCAAAGCTGTCTTGCACAATTTGAACAGTGAGAGTTGAGGTATTTAACGTGCACTTTCTAAGCCGACTGGTTATATCTGCACATGACTATAAACTAACTCATATCCAGAACAGACACAACATCCAACAGCCCCGTCTGTTAATCCATCCCTTTGATAATTTGCAAGTTTATGTTATATTTTAATTATCTGAATAACTCTTTGCCTCATGTAATACATGAACAAATAAAAACTTTATGGGGAGGTGCAGATGTGGGGGGTTAAGGGGGAGGGGGAAGCCTGTATTAAATAAAAGAAAATATGTGATGTGTATTTTGCTATGATTAGGGTATTTTTTTAAAACATGTCACTAAAACAGTAGTAAGTCAGTATATGAGATTTCCAAGATATCTAGGGTATTAGGTGCCTAAGGCTACTACAACCACCAGACACATAGCATTGTCTTAGGCTATAACCACCAGACACATATCAGTGTCTTAGGCTATAAAAACAAAGACATAGCAATGTCTTAGGCTACAACCAACAGACACGTAGCAGTGTTTCAATCACTACTTACCAGATACAAAATCCCCTTAAATTTAGCTATTGAATCATTAATTAATATAAAACTGGTTTGTATTATTGTCATTTAAATCTTATTTTGTTATGTAGATTACAAATCAAAGCTGTCTTGCACAATTTGAACAGTGAGAGTTGAGGTATTTAACGTGCACTTTCTAAGCCGACTGGTTATATCTGCACATGACTATAAACTAACTCATATCCAGAACAGACACAACATCCAACAGCCCCGTCTGTTAATCCATCCCTTTGATAATTTGCAAGTTTATGTTATATTTTAATTATCTGAATAACTCTTTGCCTCATGTAATACATGAACAAATAAAAACTTTATGGGGAGGTGCAGATGTGGGGGGTTAAGGGGGAGGGGGAAGCCTGTATTAAATAAAAGAAAATATGTGATGTGTATTTTGCTATGATTAGGGGAAGCTGGGGTAGTAAGAGCTAGAAAACAGCAACTTTTATTTTAATAATATTTTGAATACATGTTGCAATTGATATACCTGCACAATTTTTTAACTAAAGATATTTGCTATTAAATTAGAAATTAGATTGTTGAATTTATTATATTCCATTGAAACAATTTTTTTTTTTAATGTCAACTATGTTTAAGTGAACATTGTTCTAACTACCTCATGGAGTTAATGGAACACGATCTAGTATATCGTAACTATTGCTACCAAAATTACTCCGGTGTAGTTGGAGAGAGAAATGTCAAAAAAAGTTATTTTTACCCTGCAAATTTGAAACAGATATGTTAACAAATAAAGAAGCTATATAGTGTCAGATAAGTTTACAGGAGAACTTTTATTTTTTCAAAATAGTCGGGTTTTTTACCCGTCTCGGTGGCGTAGTTGGTTAACGTGCTAGTTTCATGTTAAGCCCAACGGCCGAAGATGAGATTTAGGTTTGAATCTCAGTCAGGTAAATTGGGGGTGCTTTTTCCTAAACGGTTTTCCGCACAAATGCGGGTTTACTTCCTCTAAATTCAACCTTACCAATTTCTGATCCATTAGCATGATTACTATTTAGGCGCATAACCTGAACAGGTAGTAAGACGATAATCTAAAAAAAATATTTCTTTTATCAAATTTCAATCACATTGCCATTATTCAACTTAAAATGACCCTGAATGTTTATAAAGTCTGTTATGCACTTAAGAATACTTACATTTATTTTATATCTTTAAAACCCGCCTCGGTGGCGTAGTTGGCTAACGCGTTTGTTGTGTTGAGCTCGACTGCTGAGGACAGGGAGATCGAGGTTCGAATGTCGGTCGGGTGAACTGGGGGTGGTTTTACCTAAATGGTTTTCCACTCTCCCTCCACGCAAATGCATGTTCACTTCCTCTAATTTAACCTTCCCAATTCCTAATCCATTAGAGTAATTAGTACTTAAAAGCGTATAACCCGAACGGGTAGTAAGACACGGTGCTAAATATTATTATATCTTTAAATTTCATTGTTATTGCATGCACACATTAAATTTGGTATGGATCACTGCCAATAAGCTTATTGGTATTATTATTATTATTATTAGCACCACGTCTTACTACCTGTTCGGGTTATACGCACTTACGCTAATGTGTAATGGTAGGGTGATTGTGAGATGAAATGGAGGACCTACAGTTTAACGTGGAATCCGAACCATGGTGGAGGCCTGGGCATTCAGCTTAAATAAAAAATGAAAAATCCTACCGATGTTTAAAAGATTTATTAGGAAAGTCCGTGTTGATCATTTACAATTTTGCGCACCAACTCTAAATACATTGAACTCCCTTTCAGCGTGCTGCAGTGGATCCTCTCAAAGGGATTTCACAAACCGGCCGACAGCGCCACTGTCTCAGCAGTGTATTTGATACAGTTTTTATTTTCCAATTTGTTGTTGTTCTGACAAATTTAGTCAATCACTCTCGAGAAATGTTAAAATTCAGATATCTGTTGCATTCGTGGCGTGTGCCAGTTTAAAGGTACCGTAAAGGTATGATTCCCTTGGAGCGTCTGCAACCAGCAACCGAAATGGTTTCCATAGTTCATGTGGCCATTTCCTTCGAGACGACTGCGGCTGGCGACCAGAGTGTGCGGACGCAGATGCATCGCTTCGAGAGCTGTGCAGATGCATCACCGAGCAAGTGTGTGTTTTAGTAGTGTTATATTTAGTTTTGTCGTAATTACTTGCCGACACAGAAAATAAATAGAAGTTGATTGCAACAAATACTTAAAAGAAAAAGTGGTTCAAAGGAACTGCATTATTCGAGGAAATATTGGGTACCAGTCGATCTAAGCTTATAGTGATAATTAAGGTGGTGCTTACAATTTTGGGCCATTTAAATACTAAGGGGTGGTTCTCAGTAATTGTAATAATTTTGTGTTTGATTGGGCTGGTTTTGAAAATGGTCCAAGATCCTTAGAAAAGGACGAAAAATTTTATTTTTTTTATTTAGCACCATCTTACTACCCGTTCGGCATATACTCTTAAGTAATAATTGAGATAATGGGTTTAGGAATTGGGAAGGTTGAATTTTAAAAGAAGTGAACCTGCATTTGTGTAGAGGGAGAGTGAAAAACCATTTAGAAAAAAACTACCCACAGTTCACCCAGCCGAGATTCAAACCTTGATCTCCCCGTCCTCGGCAGTCTAGCTAGCACGAAACTAGCGCGTCAGCCAACTTACGCCACCAAGGCGGGTGAAAATTTACTTGTAGGGGTGTAAAAGCACCTATCAATTTTCGACATATCTTTGCTAGTGTACCTGGACCAACAAGTGGATTATAACACACGCAAAGAGATCTTAGGAATAGTTGATTCGATCGAGTTAGTATTTTTTATCCACACTATTCCAAAATAACACGGAATATTAAATAAACGACGATTGAAAAACACTGATAAATGAGAAACGATCTGTACTACACATAAAATTACCCACGAATGGTGACATAGATATGCATCTAGGGAAACACTGTCTTCTGCGTCTGCAACTCACCACCGCCCATCTGTGGTACGCAGATGTGAGATGCAAGACGCGCCAAGGAATCGTACCTTTTAGAGTTCGGCCAGAGTGACAAGCGAGCGAGCGTACGAGTGACTGCATGTCCGAATCGGCAAATGAGCCAGCGAGTAGTTACCAAACTGATCCCAGTGAAAATGTCTGTCGAAGACACTTTACACATCTCTGCTACTCAAAAAATTCTTACCAAGTCATTGCATGTTTGTAAAAAAAAGGAAATATTGTTGTGGTTCTCCCCCCTCCCCCCCCCATTACCTCTCCACGCTAATGGTGATTTTTATTTGTGAAGGTCTGCTTTTTTTACTATAATACTAACATATTGGTTCTTGCTATTTTTTTTAAAATTTATTTTATTACTATCACTATGTATTACTAACCATTAGGGTTATACGAGCCTTTCTTGCTATGAAGTACCAATTGGTAACACCAGAAAATTTTTATATTGTTTCTCCTCCCACCCTCAAGCGACTGACTCCCGGCACCCATGCTCCCCCGCTTATATACTCGCCTCGGCGGGCGGGATGCGGAGGGACAGCCACTGATGGCAGGAGTTGTTTGGCTGTTGCCGTTATTCGTTTACAATTGTATTACAATAATTATATTACACAATCAATAGTTCAAGGAGTTCCGTAGGTACTGTTTGCTAAATTCACGACTCCGGCCGTTTCTGCCTCTTCTTCTGATAGTAGGCGTGACGCTCGTCGAGACGGTTCATCTGCGGGTTTGGCCGTAGGGGGAATCCAAAAAGGCATCCCACTGTTTGTCTTGGGGCAAGTTGGTTATAAAGAAATGTAAGTTTCTAATGTGAGGTTTGTTAAACACCAAACCTTTGGCTCTGGTAATCCCGTAAAAGGCCGACGTATTGTCGGTCCCTAACAGGATCGCCTCTGGTCGTCTTTCCCTTGTTTCCCAGTGTGTGTGTGTGTGTGTGTGTGTGTGTGTGTG
>CABFVX010005502.1:0-50229 GCA_902151425.1 Timema shepardi | reverse complement strand
CTCGCCTACAAGGTACATTTCCCCTCGATGCCCCAGTACATGAATGCAGCACGCGATTATACCCCCACCACCTCGGGAACAACCCCACGCACCTCCGCGGGCATCCAAAGTACATACTCCTTCCACCGATTACCCTTTGCGCCCTAGTACATGAAGGTTTAGCCTACTCAGAACAGACTCCATATTTTTGGGTCAAGCTGGTTGCCATTGATAAAGAAGTTGATATTTGAATCGTGACCGGCTGACTGAGACTTATTTTTTGAGGAAGGAGAAGGAATTTGGGGGTGTTTTGGAGGCTCAATGCTTTTCGAAATTTAATACATTGATATGGCTCCTTCTCAATACCTTTTTCATTGGATTCCTATACCATTTATATAACTTACAACCCTAAAATATGTTTAAAAACCTCTTTGAATTAATTTAAGACTTTTTTCAATGTCACATAAAATATTTGTTTCATCTTCTGTTGAGGGACCTCCTCACTAACCCTTCCAAAATAAATATCTATGTATTACTCTGTTGGGTAGCCTTTAGTTTTACATCCTCCATTACGAAGGTGTGGGTGTATGTCTTTAAAATCTCTTTAAATTTTCCTTTAGATTAAGTCGTCCATTGCCATCGTGTTAGCCCCACAAATATTAGAAATCAAAAAGTGCCAATTTTGCCAATTTGTTATCACAGTGATTTTTCAGCTCTTCAGCTTTTATTCACACTTTGGGTTATGCGTAACATTCATATACCAATGTAACGACGCGGGATGATTAGTATGAATTCTAAAGAAATACATCATTACTCGCTTGGAGACAACACTAAAAACCACTCTTGGAAAAGTAGCCCCTTCCACTCACCCGGTCTCAATCGTAAGTTAAACTACCCTTAGGCGAGGGCTGAAGCCCCCTAATCCCAATTTAAGCTCCCGAACACTGCTAAAGAAGCTGTTGTCTAGGCGTGTACTAACATTTATAAACATAGTTTTTAAAATTTCATAAGAAACTAAAAACGCAGTTGCTCTGATCAATACCATTGTAGTTTGATATTTCGCTCTCTATCTGAGCAATCGGGCGAACTTGGGAGTTACGATTAGACCTGCTTTCTAATGGCTCTTTGGCAACATTGAGGAACAGAGGTAATTCTTTACATTAAATTAAAAAAATTGCCATCATTTACCAACCATACGTATTTGTTACCAGTAAAAATATTTTTTTTTCTGTAAATGTTTAGTAGGGAAATTTTCCACGGAGGCGGCTTGAGGCCAACTAAGAAGGCGAAGTGCCATATTATTAATATACATAAAGCCATCAAATAGTGCGTTGGGGATGAGAAGAGTATGGGGTTGAGGTGGAGACGAAAGTTGTTAGAAAATACTGTAGTCAACTTTAAAATTAGTTTAAATATATGTTTGATGATACACCGAAAATAAAGTCCTAACAAACAATGGCCACTAGAGACAAACATGTTTCGGTAAATATTCCAGATCACTGAATCATAGGGGAAGAGAGTGTATTCGAATATTGAAGTACTGTATTAATGTATATGGTCTACAGCAGACTCAACGTTAGTGACACTTTCAACCACCAAGCGCTGTAGTCGATACTTGAGTGTGAGAAGAGAACTGAAACGGCATTTGTTGCTTTATTGGGACGAATTTGGTGTTGAGATCCTTAGGAGAGATTAAACTGGGTTGGAAACTTGAAAACTTGGGAAATATCTATTGAACTCGTTCCATTTAAATAGATGAAATTTAAAAAAACTTATTGAATATGTTACAAAACCCTAAATTTTCCGAAAAAAAGTAAGAGAATTTCCGGTATGTTTTCAAAAACGGACTTTTTATGAAATAGTATTATCTTGGTGATAAAAATAATAACCTAATTTTAAGATAATAATATTTATTGAAACTTCTCTACCCCCTTTGAAGCTGTCATCTTAACGATGCCACTGCCCAGTCTTGATCAAACTCAAGGCCAGCCGGCTTCAAATCATTGGTGAAAAACCCTACACCAATGATCATTAAAGAGGAAGTAAGGTGTCAGACTTCTGTGCTGGCGGCCGGGGTTCAATCCCAGGTCCCGGCACAGATTTATCTGATTACCAAACCCTTCCTTCACCTCTGACAAGACATCTTGTGAATGTGAGGAATGCCAGGCCTCCACCGTGGTTCGGATTCCACGTTAAACTGTAGGTCCTCTATTTCATCTCACAATCAGCCTACCATTACACATGAGCGTAAGTGCGTATAACCCGAACGGGTAGTAAGACGCGGTGCTAATAATAATAATAATAATAATAATAATTAAAGAGGAAGGCGGGGAAGGGGCATGTAAATATGGGAAGAATCATATTTAAGTTCGCGAGAATTTCACCAAAACACCTGGTTTTAGATAATATGAATTTAGTGTTTTTAGAGCTCATTTTTATTCTAAGTCTACCCTCTACCAAGCGTTGTGTTAATTACTACCACCTGGATATAAGCATGTTTCATACCAAGGGAGCCACCAAATATAAGGGATGTAGCTTACCAAAGAAGATTGAAAAACACTGCCCTACACCAATCTTGTTGATGTTATATGATGTTATCACCAATTATATGTGACCTTTACTCTTGCACAGAGCCAAGAAAAGGCTTCTGATCTCTAAAAAGAGAAATGATTACATGATTATTATTAGCACCACGTCTTACTACCCATTCGAATTATACGCACTTACGCTAATGTGTAATGGTAGGATGATTGTGAGATGAAATTGGGGACCTACAGTTTAACGTGGAATCCGAACCACGGTGGAGGCCTGGCATAGAAATGATCAAAGTGTGGCTAGAATATATAGCTGTCAGCTGAAGACTTCACATCCAAGAGGAGGTTACCAACTAATAGACCACGCTACAGTAGCCCCATGACTTCTTTGGTGCTGACTGACAGCTGACGGCTTTGAAAAGTTACTAGACCAAATTATGTATCTCTACGCCGAACCATAGGATCTGCAAAAACATGTATTTAGCAGCTGTCACTTCTGACAGTCAAAATTTAGGTATATACCTACATGTTGACTGTCAGAAGTCAGTAGTGAGCTGTCACTCAGCACCAAAGAAGACACGGGGCTACTGTACAAACCCTTACGATGATAGCTATTAAAAAAAAGATTCGACATAGTCATAAACACTTAGTCATATAAATTATCATTGCTTAGAACCAAATGTTCGAAAATTGATAGGGGAAACTACCCTTAGTTGAGTTATTTTCTAAAAAATAAGTAAACAATGCTATTTATAAAGTAAAACACTCCACAGATAACCATTTTGAGCTAAATAATTATAGCCCTTTTTCAGACATTTATGATTTCCAAAAAACAAACGGTAAATTACCCTTAATCTAAAATATAGAATTGGAACCCTCCTTGGTGGCGTAGTTGGCTAACGCACTGGTTTCATGTTGAGCTAAACTGCCGAGAACGGGGAGATCGAGGTTGGAATCTCACTTGGTGAACTGGGGTTAGTTTTCCCTAAATATTTTTCCACTCTCCCTTCACCAAATGCGGGCTTACTTTCTCTATATTCCACCTTGCTAATTCCTAACCTATTAGTGTAATTAGTACTTAAACGTACAACCCGAACGGGTAGTAAGACGTGGTGGTAGAAAAAAGATGATAGAATTAAATTCATGATTTCTCCTTGTAATGTGACCATATGACATATTAGTAAAAATTTTGAACGAAATTCATAAAACAATTTCTGCTTCAGCTCCGGGAACAGATAAAGGGACAAAGAGAATGGTAAAACCTACATTTTTGAGTTTGGGGACACACAAAACGTCAAGCTTCATCATAATCTCGAGTTCAAAAAAATTCACGATCACAACACTTTATATATATATATATATATAGATTATGTGTTAGTAAATGTGCAAGGGAATAGAATTGTATTAAAAATACACCACTGACTGCACATATTTCCTAATACATCATCCTCATAATCATCATCAGCTGTTTCCATCCGTGTCCGGGTCAGTTTAGTAAAATGCCTCCTATATCCTTCCACCATTATTCCTCCTTTCACTGCTTCCACTCTTCTCCTCTCACTAGCATTCTTTCTGTTATCAGTTCCTTCCATTTCTACCTTGGCCTCCCTTGAGATCTTTTTCTTACATACTTAATTTCCACAATTTTCTATGGCATCCTCTCATGTAATAAACATACATTTGCACTTTTACTAGTATGTCTAGCACCATGACTCTAAATGACTTTATTTAAAGAATATGCATGAGTAGTGCAGTTTTAAGAGGAAGTGTAACAACATTAGCATGGATTGAAAATGGGAAAAAGCAGTGATAAATGATATGTGTAAAAACTATCTTGAGTGCATCCGGTAAAGGGTTGAACCTCAACTTACCCCTCACCAGTAGTCTAGTCTATTGCGAGCTTGCCTCCCTAGACCACATGACTCTCAGTGTGGGATATAAGCAAATATGTAGGCCTGCATCACCGACTATTCTACTATTTGTTCCAGCAAAGTATAAGCGATTGCGACTTTTACTGGGTTTTATCTTGACCTCTTTTTATATCAATGCTGGTGCACTTACTTTTTATTACCCTTTTCATCACTACATATTAGATTCATCTGTTAATAGCCCTTGTGTCAAACGTATTGAGTAGATAAAGAACATTACTTGCCGTGAAATAATTATACAACTACCTCCCACATTATAATAATAATAGCGACCTAAATTTATATCAGAGCATGAATAATAACAAGTTCAAGATCGCAGTTGAATGGACGATAGCAAGAGAATGAAGGTTATCCGAATGTCTTATTTAAAAATCGTGAGATTGCCAAGTCATTGTAAGTTCAAGGTTGATGACATTTATAAATAATGATTTTATCGAATGTTTGCGTGAGATTTTCTAACTGTTGAGCCCTCCACTCAATGTTAAGACAGTTTGATTTTTTTAAATGATTTATGATCAATGGGCACATAAAAATTAAGTCAATAATCCCACGACTTAAAATTCACCTTCATCATCCTGTTTCTCTTAAATGAGTGTAAGATGTGGATAGTCCAAACTAGCAGCACTTCAAAAATAAACCTTTGCAGATTCTTTTGGAGTGGCTTAAGTTATATCCATCAATTTATCTAATTATTGGTTGGCATAAAAATCTCAAATTCTGGAGCATGGAAGCAGAATTTTGTCCGCCAGCATGGCCGAAACATTTATCACCGGTGAAATGGAGTTTTACCCTTTCACACTGATAAATTAACGGCTGGAGACTGGATGTTGGGCCTGTCCTAGTCTTAAGTTAGATTTTAAGGCATATGAAGCTAGGACAGGCCTTGCCAGCTGGTAGTGGAAAATATATTGCTTGAGTAAAAAACTGACCCAGGCCATAAGCTGGGAACAGTAATGGATGGAAAAAAGTGTAGATATATTATTGACTTAGAGCTAGGAAACTGTTGGTATTACAAAGATATATTTCAAATAAAAGATTGTTAAATATTTTAATACTACATGTTTACACTGATAAGTTATTTCGTATATCAAATAGTTGCGGAGATATTATCAAAATTGGACATTTTAGCTTATGTAAAGTAACTTCAAAGTCATTTTCATGGGAAAATGAGAGTTTCCATTTTGTTTGTAATTTTTGACAGTGCTTAATACCTACTAAATTTAATCTATTTATTATTTAGCACCGCGTCTTACTACCCATTCGGGTTATACGCTTTAAGTACTAATTACGCTAATGGATTAGGAATTAGGAAGGTTAAATTAGAGGAAGTGAACCCTCACTTGCGTGGAGGGAGAGTGGAAAGCCATTTTAGGAAAAACCACCCCCAGTTCACCCGACCGAGATTCGAACCTTGATCTCCCCGTTCTCAGCAGTCGAGCACAACACGACTAGCGCTTTAGCCAACTACGCCACCGAGGTGGGTACTAAATTTAATCAAAATCGTTAGAGCGGAATTTGATAAAATAGTTTTTTTCTCTCCTTTGTACTTCAGTAAACAACCCTTAGTTTTAGGGTTGTATATTTGATTCCAAAAATCACTCAGGGAAACTAGGTGCAAACACTAGATATCAAGCTTCAGCCTGATAGTTAAAATGAGCTTGGCTCCAGGCCGAGATACAGACAGATAGACAGATAGACGGCATCGTGAAAATCCACTTTTTACGGTTTCATAAGGTTATGAAACATCGACATTTATCAAAACTCGAGTTCCATTATTTTCGACAGTCACAATACTAATACTTGTCTCTCCAAGAGGTCGAGAAAGAATAAAAACTACATCTATTGCGTGCTATTGGCGTCTTAAAACTGAGCAACGGTTATTATCTATGAATATGATGTAGGTACTATTGAATTTGTTTTAAATTTATTTTCTATATACTTTGGTTCACGAAGAAAAAAAACATACATCTAAAATCTAAAGTGAAATGAAGTTTCAATCCAAGGAGAAATGATTATTCTTTGGCTTAGTTTGTTGTCTCGTACTCGAATTATTAGGTAAAAATCATTATTTTAGTTTATTTTTATTTAATGTATTCTGAAAAACAGATTATTTCTTTCATTAAAAGACAATTGATTCAGAGCTTAACGCCATGGACCTCATGACCACAAGTGTGGGTAGTTCTAAAACTAAGACACCTAAAGAGATAAAACTTTGCATACAATGACTAAGGGGAACCTCAAAGTGTTTACCTTGCGCTTATTATTTTTATATAAATCAACATGAGCATATTTATTTACTACTTTTACATTATTTTCGATCCTAATGCCTTAAACTACGTGACCGCATACTATTTAAACTTCAAAATAAAGTGACAAAAAATGATGAAACTTGGGCTAGGCAGTGGGGTTTTGGTTGGAAGGAACTTTTAGAAAATACAAACACATTATTTTTCGGTCAACACACTCTATTATTAATATTATTATTTCATATGCATTGATATTATAATATGTGAAAAGTGACAGTTGAAAATAACATGACGTAACGTAAAACTTTGAAAATTATTTTAATAACTTATATAACTTTTTAAAGTGTCTTCCTATCTAAATCAAACTATACTTAAGATAACCTCAGGCATGTTTCTTTTACTTTTACATAAATTAAAAGCTTAGTTCTGAAGCAAAAAACAAACAAAAAAACAGTTAGATGAAACTTTAAATAGTTATTTAATAACTAAACCTGGTGGTATACAACTCATGCAAAGCCTTCTATTACTTTTTTTTATAAGTATGGTTTTTAAGTTACGCCCACCGGTAGTTACGCGGCTTATGGTGTTTGGAGCGACATATGTCAAAGTAACATAAAATATGTCGGAGAGGAACAAACCTTAAGGTTTCCTTAAAAACGCAAGGCTATGCCTCTCTCTCTCTCTCTCTCTCTCTCTCTCTCTATATATATATATATATATATAATTAATTTTCAAAACATTTGAATGTGCTTTATTTTTAGCCCTTTTTTAATGCTAATATTGAGTTTATGTGTAAGTTTGATTCTTTTACGGCGACGACTGCGATATCAATACATAATAAGAAACGTATTCACTTCCAACTTACGAGAAAGCTGATGGAAAAATTAGCATACATACGCGTATACGAGTACGATAATTCGATACAGAAAACTTATAGGTAAAAAAAAAACCTCATCGTGTGAATCCTGCATTAAATTGCCACCTTATAGGTTAAAAACCTTTAAGGTAGAAAAACCTCGCCGCGGGAACGGGCTCTAAAGGTTTGTTCATCAAAGTTGTAAATCCTGGTTTGCCGGTGACTGGTTGGGAATAGAATTCTGGCGGGGTGTACTAAGGGTGATTTTTCATAAATGGATTACCACTCCACCGACACATAGATGCGGATACATTTTCGCACTAGCGTTCTCATTCCAAGCCTATTAATACAATAAAATGCTAATAGTATGAAAAGGTAGTAAACCACGGTTTTAAAAAAATGTATAGAACATAAGTATTTGCTAAGGATAACAAAAAAAGTGAGTGCTTAGCAATATTTTTCAAGCTACAAGATGACACCCGCCTCGGTGGCGTAGTTGGCTAACGCGCTAGTCGTGTTGAGCTCGACTGCTGAGGACGGGGAGTTCGAGGTTCGAATCTCGGTCGGGTGAACTGGGGGGGTTCCTAAACGGTTTTTCACTCTCCCTCCACGCAAATGCGGGTTCACTTCCTCTAATTCAACCTTCCCAATTCCAAATCCATTAGCGTAGTTAGTACTTAAAGCGTATAACCCGAATGGGTAGTAAGACGCGGTGCTAAATAATAATAAAAAATAATACTAGATGACTTTTAGCTAAAACGAATTTAACGGATGATTAGTTGCAGTTTGGGTCAAGATTTTAACCTGTGGTGGTGACACTGAAAGAAGATGACACTTAGTAAACAGTGGTGTGCCCAAAAGAGAGGAGAGCGGAAAATCTGATCCCATTTCCTTCCCCAAAGACTGTAATAATTTTATTAAGAACTTAAAAAATATGATTTAGAACTAAAATCTGAAGAAATTATTTTGAATGTAGAGGCAAAATTTTAAATTCAGGCTTACGGCTGGGTATTCAAAAGGTGTGCTGTTTTAAACATTAAAAGGGCTCAATAGGAAAAAAATACAGAAATATTATTATTAACATTTAGCACCGCGTCTTACTACCCGTTCGGGTTATACGCTTTAAGTATAATTACGCTAATGGATTAGGAGTTGGGAAGGTTGAATTAGAGGAAGTGAACCCGCATTTGCGTGGAGGGAGAGTAGAAAACCATTTAGGAAAAACCACCCCCAGTTCACCCGACCGAGATTCGAACCTCGATCTCCCCGTCCTCAGCAGTCGAGCTCAACACGTACAGAAATATTATATTCGATACATTGTACTGTACATTTATGGGTGATTATTGCTATGATGAGCACGGAATGGAGAGGAATTTTCCCCTCAACTTTGCAGTCATACTCGCACAGATACACTTATCAGACTAGGAGGTCTACGAACCTGGCTCAGCTCTGCAATACACATCTCCTGTATCACGAAGGTTCATGGGAGGGGTGAGGAGATGATGGTTCAGGTCAAAGGACACACAGAGGCGAGATAAAAAGTTGACGAGTATATAAACCTCGAGGTTTGACAGAAAGGACGTACTTTACCTACCAAGCGGTCTTGAAGATGAAGTCGACTCTGGTTATAGTCTCTGGTCTGCCTGGCAGCCCTCGTGTCGGGTTATGCCGTGCCTGAGAAGGAAAGGAAGGTCTTGGGTGAGTGGCACACTTTCCTTAGGGGAGGAGGGGGGTTCAAGACTTGAAGTATATCTAATATTTGTTTGTTGGGCAATCCGGGGTCTTGCTAAGGTGAGGCTTGGGGGCTGTTCAACCCCTATCCTTTACCCCCTGCAAGTTTGATTAGTAATGCATTTTTGTATTCCTACGCAATGCCTAGACTAGTAACATCCAAATTTAATTTGAAGAGCCTTCTTTATTTGACAGCTATAAAAGTAAAATGTATCTACTCTGATGTATTCATACGTCAAATCACGTGATCTTATTAGATATTATATATATAACAACATTAATAATATTATAGTAAAATATTAATAACGTTGACAACCAAAGATGTGTTTATTATATAAAAGTTTCTTCCAACAAGCGTCATACTACCGCATATCGGGGTCATATAATTCACACTGCCGTACCTACAATCCCAACTATATTTAAAATCTTTTTAAATTGTTTCAAGAGGGAGTAACGCTAATCTTATTCCTTACCGTCATGTTGGAGGACTTCATTAAGAGCCACCATACGTAGAAAAATATTTCTGGGTACAACCATGTAATTTTTGTTCTGTAATAAACATTATTGGGGGACTTTCTCGGACATTTTCATTGATATATAAAAATACTTCCTGAGGGTGATGCTATATTAGCATCGAAATATTGATTTGTGTGTAAATATGCGTTAGTGTTTTACTTTTATTTGTGCTCTACCATTTCCCTAATATCCTATCATTTTATTTATTACAAAATGTTTTTGCTCAATGCACTTTTTTCATACATAGTACTATCATTGATTATTTTTATTCTAGCACCGCGTATTACTACCTGTTTGGGTTATACATTTATATTATACTAATTACACTAATGGTTTATGAGATTATAGAGGTTAAATTTAGAGGAAGTGTACCCTCATTTGCATGAAGGGAGAGTAAACCATTAATTTGGAAAAAACACCCTCTGTATACCCGACCGAGATTTGAACCTCAATCTCCCCGTCATTGGCAGTCTAATCTATTGTGAGAGTAACTAACGCCTTATATCATGAGTCCACTGAAGCGGGTAGCTTAATATTGATTAGTTAAAACTCAATAAATTCAATAAAGGCGCTAAAAATATTTTTTATAACAATGTGAATGTTAAAGATCTTCAACATGTTACAAAATCCAATGCTGACTCGAATACCCTTAACTAATTATTTTAAAACGCAAATTTACTCTGTCGGAAGATTTACATACCAAACGATTTTCATATTGCCTTAGCGGCCGGTCAAAGGAGAGGAACTACATAGATAAATAAGCTTTTATTAGTTTAAAATAAATACTCGTATATTTCGAACTTTATGAATTATTCGGATCTTTGCTTGGGCTATCTAAGGCTCGTGTTTAGAGCAGGATAATTTCTTAAATGTATTTTAGTTTTGAATTAACATTTATCTTCATATAACAATTTACTAATTGATGAGCAGATAAGTGGTGCAAATAAATATTTCTTTACAACATGATACAATATAGATTAGTCCTGGAATAACTTTTTTAATTATTTAAATTAATGGTTTTTCTTTTATTTAGGATCTTTTAAACTCAGGAATATTTCTTCATATAATGTGGTTCTTAGATTGATGCAACTTCTTAGAAGTGCTTCTGGGATATATTTTCTTTTTTTCAGCGATTTAAAAAAAAACGTCATCTCTATGATTTATGTTGTTTTAGTAAAATGTATATATTAATTTTGGTAAAAATTTAAAAAAAAATCACTAGAATTATTTTGTTTGTTTGAATATAGCTTAAATATGTCAAAATAAAATCCTCTGACCTTTGAAATACAATAACTAAGTGGTTAATTGAATATTTGTAAATATTAAACATATAATACAAAAATCTTACTTTAATTTTGTTGTAAATGAAATAGTCAGACAAATCTGATTTTTCTTAGTGTAAGAATATACAAAGGTAAAATTTTAAAATAAGACTAGCTTATTGCTGATTACAAAAATATAAACCATGAAATAAGATATTGAGATTCATTTAAAAACAAAAAAATAATAGCTATTTTTGTAGATGTCAAATTAAAGAAGGAAAAATATGTAATTTTAGAAAAACTCAATGGTTAAAGTATTCAAACCACTTAGATAAGCCTGTTAGCCCTCTGATTATTATTACTATCACATGTCAGCGTTCGGGATAAACGCAATATTTACTAATATTATAGGGCTTTTAGAATTAATATACGTTTATTTACATTTTATTTATGTTTAATTTCACAGCCGACAAAGAATTCTTGTCGAGACAGAAACAGATCTTGAAACTTTTCGTGAGAATCCAGCAGCCCACTTTGTACCAAGACTTGATTGAGATCAGCAA
This sequence comes from Timema shepardi, assembly GCA_902151425.1. Taxonomy (NCBI): domain Eukaryota; kingdom Metazoa; phylum Arthropoda; class Insecta; order Phasmatodea; family Timematidae; genus Timema; species Timema shepardi. Next base: position 38,614 of record CABFVX010005502.1, on the reverse strand, counting down.
GTCCTACAGCATAGAAGAGAACATCGACAAGTACGCTGTAAGTACAACTCAGCGCTTAAATTATTGCTTTCAAAAAACTGACTAGTCAATCTTCAGTTAAATATGGCTTGTAAAATTTAAAACAAACATATTTTTAGACTAAAATTGATTTCCTAAAACACTTATTTTGTCACACAATTAATCAATGAATCTTAATAAATGTGGGAATATTATTACTAAGGAGAATGATGTGATATTTATACTCACAGCGCACGACTTACAAGCTATACCAGCCTAAGCAACAATCCCCAATATTATATATCCGTAAATTGTGCTTATATAAGCAAATCTGAGTTTGTAAAAAGTGATTATAAGGAACCTACTATATTATCTACATACATTGGTACAGCCTTTGAATGCGTACAGGATTCCTATCACGTCCCATAAACTTCATAATAAGACACAAGTTATTGGATAGACCAATGGATACCAAACTTTCTCAGCGAACGCCCCCGTTGGTAGATCATTACATCTCCGTGCCCCTCACATCCCCTAACTAGTTTTTTTTATCTGTATGAAAAATCTTTAAAAAGTATTGTTTTATTTTCGCGTCTTTATTTTTTACAAAAATCCTTGTAACATTGGCAGTGTTGTAGTAAAAAAAATGTGATGGCTGACACCTTTTTGTTTTCATTAGTGTTTGAATAATGTGTTTAATGTTTGACAGAGCACACTGCAAAAATTAATCACATTCTACTTCAAGTCAGCAATGTTGTTTAATTTTTTTATGAGAGTCAGAGTAAAACAATTCTGTGGTGGCCACCACAGTAGCTGAGGGAAGGTTAGAAAAGGAGATTGGGGGGCGAACCTAAGGGCCAGTTTCATAGTCAAATTTAGTACGCCTCAAGTGCGGCGCTACAATAAATACAAGACGACACCTACTTAAACCAGAATGGAATGGGCCAGTTTCCTATGCGAGAACGGCCCATTCCATTCGAGTTAAGGTAGGTGTCGTCATGTATTTAGTGCAGCGCCGCACTTGAGGCGTACGAAAGTTGACTATGAAACTGGCTCCAAAACTTGAGTGCTTGAAAACAAACATGTGCTTGCGCACGAGTGTTGGTAGGACTGAGGAGGTCGAGCAGGCTAAGGCTGATAAACATTCACTTGGAGAGATGAGGGAATATCACAACGTGACCTCCCGAGTCAAAGTCAAGCAGGCCTGAGCAGATATAACTACTTTGGAAATAGTCTCTCTACTCTCACAGATACATAGTTCTAGATAGTTTGAATCGCTAAGAGCTAGAACAGGCAATAGAACGTGAATATAAACAATACATTAAGATATTGTTTGAAAAGGAATATGACAGATAGAGTGTGTTTGTCCTCAGTTCCCCAAGGAAGTGAAGAAGTTCCTGTACCTATACAAAGCCGGATTCTTCCTCCCAAGAAGCGATATCTTCGTTCCTCTGGAGAAAGAGCACAGCGAGCAAGCCAAGCTCTTGTCCGAGCTGTTCTATGATGCCAAGGACTATGACACGTTCTTCAAGGTAAAGAAATATTAGAGGTAGTTTTTGGACCAAAATTGGAATTCCAGTATCTTTTATTTTACTTATTTATCCAACCGCTGTTCTACTTACAGTTACATGTACAGTTAAAAAAGTATTGTAGTTAAAACGATAGAAATACCTATTTTGTAAAAATATTATTTATTTATCATAACTCAAACATCTCAAAAGTTAATTCGAATGATTGTGAAAAGTATCTCGCCCAATTATTCACCAACTCATTAACTGATATAAATATTTGATGGTAAAATGTTCCAGACCGCCGTATGGGCCCGCAACCACCTCAATGGCGGTGTGTTCCTCTACTCCTTCACTCGCTCCCTGCAGGCCCGCGAGGACACCAAGTTCTTCTACATCCCCCCCTACTATGAGATCTACCCCTTCCTCTTCGTAGACGAACATGTCATTCAGAACGTGTATGAAGCGAGATTAACAAGTACGTACAGTAACGTATCTTAAACAATATTATCTGGATAATAGAAAAAACGGATACACAAACACTAAGTTATTTTAGAAACCACCTGGGATTGAAAAGGTTTATCTGCCATAGTCATTAAACTGATCTTGTGCTCCACTCAGGTGTTGAAAGTGGAGAGAGCAAACCTATCGTTCTCAAATCCAACTACACGGGTTACTGGGACAGTGAGAGGAACCCTGAGGATATCCTAGCTTATTTCACCGAGGACGTGGGTTTGAACGCCTTCAACTCCGAGTGGAACAGACTATACCCATCCTGGTTCAATACCACCGAGTACAACGTGAATATCGACCGTCGTGGAGAGCTGTTCATTTATTACCAGAAGCAGCTGTTGGCCAGATACTTCTTAGAGAGACTCAGCAACAACCTTGGAGACATCCCGTCCTTTGAAGAAGAGTATGAAGTGAGTACGGTGACAACATACCAGAGAGGAGAAATAGTTATCTATAGGGGTACAAAGATACCTGACCACCTGAATACAAACTCAATTAGAGATTGTCAAAGTTATAAGAGTCATTAACATATCTACTTTGTGTTTATTAAATCCATTTGGTTTGTTCCTGATTTAAAACTAAGGGAGAGTTTGAAATATATTGAAACGTTTCTATCAGAAATAAGACCTACGATGAAAGAAATCAAAGTCTTAGGGCTCAATTCTCTACTCAAGATGATATAGCGACAGCTCAGATCAGAAGTTATCTGAACCTTCGGTTGTATTATATTCAAAGTGACTTATTGATGTAGATCAAAGTTTATTTTGTTTGTTCTTGTTTCAGATCGGTTACTTCCCTCGTCTCAGGTTCAACAATGGTCAATCTGTGACAGGTCGTCAGCAGTACAGCACGTTCTACGATACCGAGGCCATCAGTGTCCAAGATGTCAAAGAAACTGTGTCCAGGCTGCGACAAGCTATTGAATCTGGTTACATATTCAATGTGAGTAAACCCAACACAAGCTATTTTAGATTGCACATTCAAGTGATTTAATCTTTCACTTATATCCTCCTCATTTCTCCACTTGCTACTATGTTAACATATATTTTATTGAAACCAGGAGCAAGGCGAGAAGATCTCCCTGTTTGAAACTGACGGAAGGAACATGCTTGGTGAGCTTATCAACTTCTACGGCAACAGTCCCAACAAACACTACTATGGTTCCTACTTCAATGAAGCTCTGTACGTCACAGGTCACGTGGCAGATCCCCAACAACAATATGGGGTAAGGCATATGCATTGTATTAGCTTCACAACGAATATATAGTTTCCAATCGACTCTAGTTCAGATTTATATTTTAAATATTCATCTAGACTATCATTTAATTACTAATAAACACTGCTTGGAAGGATATTCTACTTCATCTTTGTTCCCACATATGGTTTGGTGACTAACTCTCAACTAAGGTTTAGGGAAGTATTCGTTCGTACTCTTATCGAGGATGTGTAGATGTAACGAGATCTGGCATATTAAAAAAAAAAGTTCATCAGTATAGATTAGCAAAAAGGGACTTTTTACTAATAATAGCTTACAATTCATGTCGATATTCTAATACATATAACATCAGTTTGTTTAAATACATAAATATAATGGCAGTTGGACATAGTTTAAAAATTTGAATTGTTTGTTGCAAATTGAGCTATTGACTTTAGTGATAGATGAAAAGTATTTCTATAAACTTGTGTGATATCTATCTGCATATTTTGATAATTAAAATAGTATTGACCAAATCTAATCTAAATATAGGCCAAAGAATCTCTAGTTAATGATTGTTAATTTTCAGCTCGCTCCCAGTGCACTCCTCAATTACGAGACAGCCTTGAGAGACCCTCTGTACTACAGTCTGGTGAAGAAGTTATTCGAGAGTGTGGTCTACAAGTACGTGGCCAAGCAGCCCAAGTACACCTACGAGACAGTAAGTAAAGCTAGCTCTTCTTGCGGGAGAATTCAGCTGCTCTATTACCAAACATTGCCGTGTGATCAAGCGACGAGCGTTATTTGTTTATTAAACTTACGCGTAGCACCTTCACAGTCATGAGCTAAAATGGTATTTATTTTAATTCTCTCGAAGATACTTTATTTATTTATGTTAAATGACTTATCGGAGGTATTTTTTAAATAACAACTTTCTTTTAAAAATAATCGTACAACCCAATAATAATAGTTGCATGCTATGTGATGAATTATTTACTACTTCAAGTCCTTGATGATTAGACAATTAAGTGTCTTGTAAAATATATAGTAATAATAAATAGTCACAAACATTTTTACACCTTGTCCCTCAGCTTGCATTCCCCGGAATCAAAGTGCAAGGTGTTGAGGTTGACCCTCTAATCACCTATTTCGATGACTTCGAGATCAACCTGGACAACGTTGTGAGTGTGAACGACCCCAAGGACGGCGAGCATGTGGACTTCAGGGTGAAGCAAGGCAGACTGAACCACAAGCCCTTCAACTACAAGGTGTCTGTAGAGAGTGACAAGGAGACCGACGTCATGATCAAGGTTTTCATCACCCCCAAATACGACAGCTATGGCCGTGAGTTCGACCTGGACACCAAGATCTTCTACTCCGTGGAGCTCGACAGGTTCCCAGCCAAGGGTGAGTTTGAGTTTGATTTTTGTCTTAATAGTGATATCTGGTCAAATGATCTTTCCATAAAGGATAGTCTGGAAATACCTCTCTAAGCTCTGTGGAGCCACGATGTGTATGTGCTTCGAAGATTTCAACAGTGTTCCATAGCTCACACTGATTAAGACGTTCTTGACACTAGTAATATAGGGTGTCCTATAAGTTTCTGTGCAGTAAATAATCACGTACCTCGTTGCAGTTCTTTCTATAACAGATGTTGGAAATATCTCCCATGTGTCTGAATGACATAGCTTGACACGCCTCTTCATATGACATCATAATTATGCGTGTCCAGACATGTCTTCATGCCTGTGGAGGACATTTTCAACAAATGTTTTAGGAAGAACTGCTATGAGGTACGTGGTACTTTACTCCATAGTACCTTTTGGGGCCGTTATATTTTAGAGTTTCATTCCCTTAAATATAAACATATGTATCATAGTCACTTAATATTTTAAACTTAATAAGTAAATGTTTAGATTTTATAAATTTCATGCTCTATATTAATGCAAGTAGAATATCCCCTAGGTGTATCCAATTATTTGTTTATTTCCAGTGAATGTTGGTACGACTGTTATTGAGCGTAACTCACGCGACTCATCAGTGGCTGTTCCCGACGCACCATCCTTCAGGTACATCCTGAAACACGTGGATGCTGCTTTGGAAGACAAGGAAGAGTACTTCATTGACAAGGTCAGTGTGCGAAAGTTGTTTAAAATTAATTTTCCATTTTACTAAGATGGAATCAATAATAGAGATAAGTGACATTTATGGGTTCGCTAGAACTTCTAGCTCTAGACTTGAGTCAAGAGTTAACTGAGTATTAATTGAGGTATAAAAAAAAAGAAATTTCCATCCATCTTACAGCTATCATTTCTCCTGATATGAGATGTGTTATTTATCCTTCCTCAGTTCGCCCGCTACCACGGTTTCCCTCAGAGGCTCCTCATCCCCAAGGGCAGGAAGCACGGTTTCCCCGTCGAATTTGTGGTGGTGGTGCTCCCCTTCGACCAGGCTGACAAGGATGATTTGTGGAAGTACAACCTGGGCTCCGTCACCCTCTTGGGCACTCCAGCCAACACCAAGTACCCCGACTCTCGTCCCATCAACTTCCCCTTGGACCGCCCTTACCGCAGCGTGTACGATGCGTTTACCCCCAACACGTTCGTCAAGACCGTGTCCATCTTCCACAAGAATCTCGAAGAGATCAACACCGTCCAAGCTTAGGTTGCTTAAAGATTGTACCAATAAAATGAAAATCTCCATAGGGCAGTATCTCAGAACATCTTTCAGATGTATGTTGAAAGGCATGCAGTTGTTTGATGAGTTATTGGTCATAAAACACCATTCATTTATTTTACATCATCTAAAATAATATTTTGTAGGTACTGTGAAGCTGTCTACCGAAGAAAGTTTCAATTATACTATGGAATATGTTCTGAGCTCTCTAACAAAATACACTATTTAAGATCTTCCGTTGTATTGTTTGTGACCAACCACTAGGACAAATATGTTTCAGTTGTCATAATATATAGATAAGGCCTTCATTTTAACATCTAAAATCCTGTCAGCTACATAAGACTCCAACAAGCAGCCTAAATATATTTAATAACCTATTGCTAGTATGAATATCAAACTACATAAAAATGTATATGTATATACTTGTGTTTTAACTTCAATCTTTAATTATAAAACGTGATTGCTTGGTGGTCAAATACAATTTTATAGTTTATCTTATATTATAGATAAAGGACATAGATTTTATACATGACCCCTGGTGAGTATTACATATGACTGGTACTAGACTGAAAGTATTGTACTGAAAACACTACAACTGCGATTATGAAATAAGGACTTCATTTCTGTGTGTTCATTTTAACTGTATTGTCCAATAATAAATATATTTGAAGCGCATAATTTAGTGAAATTATTTGGTGTTATCCTTCCATATTTTACTCGATTGCAAATTTATATTTTAGAATTATGTTGAAACAAGAACTTTTTTTTTTCAAAATATCATCTGAAATAAAATTATATTAAAATATAAAATACAATTTATGAGTGGATAGTAAACTAATAGAGTATTATAATTTTATGTTTGAGGGATATTAGAGATGAAATAATTCATTGATTTTAATAGTGATCATGTTTTATGATTCACGTTAACATAATATTTTAATTACTAAATACTTTTTAAAACATAACCACTCATAAATAACAATCTAAAGAAAAATACACAGATATTCTATTCTATTATATTTCATTATATGTACATAACATGCGATAGTGATAGATATAAAGCACGAGTTTTTTTTACGGGGTAAGGGGGTACCTAAAATTACTAGTCAATGATACCGATAAATCGAATTTATCCTGTATTATATTCATGGTAATTACCTGTCTACATATTTATGGTTATTGCTTGTATACATAATCATGGTGTTTACCTGTCTGTAAATTCATGGTGATTGCTTCTCTATGTATTCATGGGTGATATATTGTCTATATATTCATGGTGATTGCTTGTCTATACATTCATGGTGATTGCTTGATAAATATATATTTCTGGTAATTGCTTTTCTATCTATTTATGGTGATTGCTTCGCTATATATTCATGGGGATTGCCTGCCTGGATATTCATGGTGATTGCTTGTCTATGTATTCTTGGTGATCGCCTGTCTGTATATCAATGGTGATTGTCTGTCTATATATTCACGCAATCGACTAATCACCAAAGCAGTGGTCCTATATGTTTCATAGTTAGCCTTTCTCTACTTTAGAATCTAGATGACTTATCAGTGAAAATAAATGTACAGACATATTAAATAAAAGTACTATCTCTAAAACAATAAATAAAAATGGACTATTAATATTAAAACACAGTTTAACGGTTTTGATTAGGTTTACTTTATCTACCAGGAGTATGTAGATAGATAACTGGCCCCGTTGTGTGGTGATTAGTGCACCCGGCTACGATCCTAGGAGTCCCGGATTCGATTTCTGGCTTGTAACTTGGCTATTTTTCCCAAAGGGTGGATTACCCCAACGGTCACAAGTGTTTCGTTAGTTAAGCTTATAAGTTAGGTTTAAGCGTTTCTACTGGTTCCACATCCTCATACTCACTATCATTATCGTCTCATCTCATCGGGACTTGATAAGAGTTTCCACGGAAAGTATGTACGGATGTTTCCTTGGCAACGGTACATTAGTAATGGCTAATCTCTCCACTACTGCCCTACGAATAATGTAATCCAAACTCACAAGAGAGATAGGTAAGACATAGTAATAATACACACACAGCGTTTATCCCAAGCACAATTAAAATTGTTTCAGCTAACACTACTAACTTAATACTCTTTATGCTACTCAATAATTCGAGCTATCACTTACAGAGCATCTATCCGGCATCTAAGCTCAGTCATTAATGAGTTTGCCAATTGAACTGAGAGCCTTGGGTTCGATTCCTTCACAAGGCCAAAAAAAGTATCGTTTGTGAAATGCGATTTTCCCCTCTCACAGGGATGAACTAACGCCGGTGACTGGATGCTGTGTTTGCTTTGGATCATCAGACCCTGATATAATCATCCAGTTCAGAAAGTGTAAGTTAACTAGCTTAAAAATTTCATTTGGATAGTACATTTTGGCCGTTTTCTTTAATATTAGTACAAACACACTAGAAAAAGAGCTATTCCTCCAGAATGTTTAGGTAAAAAAGGTTTAGTAAAATGTATGAGCTGCTTTGATCAGATCTCACATGTTTATAGAGGAACGAAAAACTAATATCACAAAGCGCAAATGATCCTAACATTTCTTGATGACCTCGGAATTTTCTTTATTTTTCTCAATACTTTTAAATACTTACCTTCAGCCTGGGCTAAACAAATGAGCTTTTTAATTTTAAAATAAGTTAATTTTTACTTTAAAAATAGTAGCACACTAGAAAATGAGTGTATTTAAAATATTTTATAAATATGATAGAAGTTAAGAGAGTTATGTATTGTACTAATAGGTGACTTGAGGCTACTATAGCATATAATGTGCGATGTATTAGGTATGATTTAGGTTTGATTCAGAAGTGATATAAAGTATGATATTTCAGAAAACAGCTTAGAAGTTTACTTGTCTATCAAAGCATTTTAAACTATAAAATGTAGAATTGTTGTCACTTAAACTTAGTTCTTGGTATGAAGAAGCAGGTTGAATACTTGCTAAGCATCGCTAATATCTTCGTCTATTGATTGTTTTATTTTGATCGAAACTTCTAATTAAAAAATATGTTTACTATATTAGTGTGCTTGTAAAGAATATATTTTACTTGGCTCTTTTTCAGTATCTCATTAAACCTCCTCTATGACTCAAATCATCTTCAGTGTTCGCTTGTTCAAATGTATGGGAATTTTTTCAGTTTTTGTGAAAATTGTGATATTTTAATGTTGTTTCCTTCAAAGGGTAAAATAAGATATTTTTTTAATGCATTATTACCGTAAAAATCAGTGTAGGCAGGAGTGATATTTGGATTCGGCAAACATTGACAATTCCATAATATTTACAATTAAACCTTGTTTTATATTAGAATACATTTGGAATATAATTTTCAATTTTTTTCCTAACATGTTTCCATGAGACATTTTAATCCTTTTGATTGAAATTGAAACTCGTTCCAAGTTGGACACAGAAAAATTGTTTGCGTTGAGAACGTCCGCAGTATATATTTTAGTAATTTGAAAACAGTCCCCATATATTTTTTAAAGCTTGGTTAATCGTAGCCCATTTAACAGCATTATAAGTGGGTACTGCTTTTAATGAAATTTTTTTGCAACATTAAATTTATTTTTGCTCTGGATAACATAATTATCAGAATTAAAAAAACAATGGGCCATTCCAAACTTTTTTTTCAATAACATTTTAAGGAACGCCCATTTTTATTAGGGCCGTGCTTGGAATTATTTTCAGGACAGATTTAATAATGACTATTAGATCTTTTAATGTCATAAACTACCTCGTTCAAAGTTTAAAGCATACACTTAAGTAAAATAAATGAATTCCTCCACTTGGTGTAAGCAGAATCTTTAGATTTGTATTAAATGTATTTGACTTTTTATAGGCGAAAAATCTTTGGTAAATTCAGTCAGAAAAATAATCCAATATTTTTTGTATGTTTTCCATGAAGTAGTTATTGTTCTATACATTTATAAACATAGTCGCCGTAAAGCTCATCAAACGTTTTACCACCAATTTAACCAACATTTTGTCTATGTTCTTAATGAATGTGACTCATCTCTTGTCACTGTATAAATTTGTTTTAGAAAAGTTTCTTTAATGCCAGTGTTTAGCTTTTAGTGGTTGCTCCTATTCAATATTAATAAAATTGAGTGTTTGTCTGTTTGTCTTTTTGTCATGAGCATTGTGCGATCGATATCTACTGCACGCAGAGGTTTGAAATTTTAAAATTAGTGGTGTGTGTGCACAAACATGTGCGTCCCGAAGCCAGAATTTTACAATTTTTAATAAATTCGTTTTAATTGATTAAAAACCTGTTTGGAAGTAAAACAACTAAGAGGTTTTTTTCTGTTTGTTTGAAGCAAAGCTAAGAGTTTCAATACATTTCGAGGTTCCCTGGGAAAAGCCAGGTAAGCCTACTTCTGCTAGTCTTGAATAAAACCATTACCTGTGTCAGTAGCTGCATGGTTTAAGGCGTCACTCTCGTGTTAGACTAGACTGCCAACGACAGGGAGATAGGGGCTCAAATCCCACTCGGGTGTACTGAGGGTAGTTTTCCAAAATTGTTTTCCACTCTCCCCCCCCCACGCAATTGCGGGTACATTTCCTCTAAATTCAACCTTCCTCATCCCTAAACCACTAGTATAATTAGTGCATATACGTATAGCCTGAATAGGTAGTAAGACACGGTACTAAAATATGTATATTTTGTATCGTTTCCTACCATTTTATCTCCAATTGTTATAGTTTACATAGCGTATAACCCGAACGGGTAGTAAGACGCGGTGCTAAATATTATTATTATTATCATTATTATTATTATTATTATTATTATTATAGTTTACATGAGGTAGCCTTTGCAAACACGTAACAAGGGATAGCTAAACCAGACGGGGAATAGCACGGGGTAAGGGCAAAACAGAATGCCCCCTGTAAATAGTGTTCCGTCTAGATTTAATTCAGCATTTCCCTCTGATATACTCAAAATTGAAGCAGAAAGTTTAGTGTGTGTGTGTTTGGAGGGATAAGAGAGTGGGGACAGGACATGTCCTTTTACTAAGTTCGTTGATTTGATCAACAGTTAATCAATTGTTAACTGACACAGAATAAATTAAACATGTGATAACAAGAGATCTAGGAAGGTGTTGCTTGTGCAACTGGCTTTTAACGCCAACTGTTGAGCATTATGTATTGTCTTTAACCATGAAAGGAAACGTGGTTTTGTTGTTTGATACATTTATCTTTGATTAAATAAATATATTTCAAAATGCCAACCTAATGGGTTTTTTTTACATACGACACTTCCTGTGTAATAAACATAGACGTCTAGGATAGCCCGCTCAAGCAGTGAGACACGTGGCGGACACACAAATGTGAGAAATAATGTATTGTTTGATCCTGTGTGTGTCAAGGATAAGCGGAACCCCAATTTCCGTTAAAAATGAATTCTAAATAACTTTTAAAAGTTCAAAAACTCAATAGAGGAAGACCACTCCAAATGTCTTCTTGGGGAATCCCCATTTCAAAATCTTTCAAGTGGAGAGTAGCTTATTGTAAATGACAGCTTTCAAATATTTTTCAGAAAAGTGCATGTCCCTCCCACCCCATTCCTCTGACCCACTTGTATTACATAGTTTGGTGTGCCAACTTACCCACTTACCCCCTTTTATCCTAAAACGGTTCCGTTGACTTCAAAATTAGTAGAGGCTGCATACAGATCGGCTAATCGTCGATGTATAATTTGCCCTCATATGAATATTGTATAGAGACTAGATAAAACAACATACTATCAAATGAGTGGCAAACGAAGTATTAATGTTATTTTGCTATCAGCTATACCAACTTTATATTTTAAATAGATTAAACATTTTATTCTAAATGGCCCCAGATACCTGAAAATAAGTTGTAAAACCAGAAGAGTTTCACCAAGTTGGGAAGCCATAAGTGAAATGTGACCATATAGAAACACATAATAACATAAATATGACCAATATCATGAGGATACACTTTTACCAATACATTATCGTAGAAAATATCAAATATGACTCAAGTAGATCAAGCCGGGATTCAAGCCCCAACCTCATCACTAAGAAACCAAATAAGACGAGACTAGTTCCTTTCTCCAAGTGCCCACTGGTTGAGGTTCAGCGTTGTAATAGTAATAATAATAATAATAATAAATATGTTTGACCTCGGTGGTCTTGTGGTAAAGGGCTCGCCTCAGGACCCGTTGTCTGTGGGTTCAAACCCAGCAGAGGTCGACACTTTTTTCTTGAGCGATAAAAATCCGTAGCACAGCTTCCGTTGGAGGGGAAGTAAAGTCGTTGGTCCCATGTCGATTGTGACATGTAAAAGAACCCTGGAAGGTATGTGAAAATACCTTTCCCCGCGAAATTTGAAGGCCCTTTTGCTTTCGCTCATAAAAATTCTCGTGTGCTGATATAATCAGTTGGTTCAAAAAGTGCACGTTAATTACCTCAAATAAGTTAAAATAAATACAAAATAAATATTGTAGAGAGAGAGAGAGAAGTATTCGACAAGATAGGAAGAAACATATCAAGTCATCAGCTTACTGACTGCAATGCTGGGCTAGTATCGCATGTGGGAAGAATGCGAACTTAGAGTAATATAAACAAAGGAATGGAGGGTAACACGTCATAAAGTCACCGGCTCAACTACTGCAACGCCACCCAGCTGTGTTAGTACAGCATGTGAGGAGACAGTGACGCAGGAACGTTTTTATTTGGGGGGAGAGAAAGTGGGGGGGACGGGGGGGTAAAAATACTCATGTGCTTTTCTAGGAGATAAAATTTTTGAGATTAAAAAAAAAGACCAGGTAAATGAAACACAGCTGTCCCTCACACTACTCGAGTTGATTAGTTCTGATAAATAATCGCATAATACGAAAACGCGTAGAGGGAATAATTGATTTTAGCATAGGTGAGATAGGGAAAAGTAAATAATAACCTAAAACTTGTAAATGAATGCAATTTTGATTAATCTATCTAACTATTACAATACTATAGGTAGCCTACACCTTCAATCCCCTGAAATTGGTAAACAAATGCAATTTTTAGTTAATTTATCTAATTAAAACAATTCTACAAGTACACTTACTGTTAATCTTCAATTGCATGATAAATTAACTGGATCTGGCAAATCTGTATTATGACTCTTCTCCTTTCTTGAAGACTCTTGGACTGTAGTCTCTTATTCTCTTTGAGGCTCTCGGATGGTAGGCTCTTGCTCTCTTGAAGGCTCCTGGTTGGTAGGCTCTTGCTCTCTTGAAGGCGCCTGGATGGTAGGCTCTTGCTCTATTGAAGGCCCTAGGTCGTTAGACTGACAATTTTCAAATTTGTTGATGAAATTGTCAAGACTCAGCTGACGGGCAACCTTCTTCCTCTCTCTCTGTATAGTTCTTTGTAGCAAGCTAAATAACTCTGAATCTCTCTGGCAACTTTCGTGCTTCTATCCATGTTAGGGTCATTCTCTTCAATGATTCTAATTGCAATGTCAATGTGCTTAAAAATTCAGCATTTAGTTTTGTTAAAAGATGTTTGATAGGTTCAACAACATAGGGCTTTTCCTCTTCATCCTTTATGCCATTCTCCATTCCAATAAGATCTTCATTGCTGAGTTACGTTGAGGGGGATAGGAGCAATTCATTCACATTTTCCTGGTCTACGTCCTCAAATCCAACATCTGGCTGTGACAACGATGTCATGTTTTGAATTGGAAAACTCGTGCTTAGGATCAAAATCATTAGAATCAGAAATTTTAAGCCAAATATTTTTCCAACTTCCCTTCATACAGGACTGTTTAACTTCTGCCCGTGCATCTCCAATGTTGTCAATACCAACCCCCTAACACTAGACTGTACAGTAAAGATTATCGTTGGAATGGGTGCGCACAAGGTGACTGCGAAATTACAACCGACCAAGCATGTTTAATTATTTTGCTTGAATCTCAGTATGGAGAAAACGCGTATAGCGAGGGATACTTATATTTAACGGTCCCAATGTTCATTTTTCTCATTTATTTTAGTCATGCCAAACATTAGAATTAATAAACACAAAATATATTAATAAAAATTATATCTGAAGTGGCTCAGTTAAAAATGATAAAACAATTAAAATTAAAGTACACTTTTGCCCTATATTAGCTACTAGCTATAAAACCACTAACTAGTTTTGCAATTTCAATTTTGTTGAATTTCTCAGGATGTGCATCGAACAGACACAGGGGATTTAGTCTACGTTGCCTCATCGTGGAGCAAAGATAGATTTTTATTCGTATAAGCATTGAAAAAATTATTTCTGCAGTAGCTGATTAAGCTGGTATTACTATCAGAGTTTTCAAAATATTTTCAGTGTGTGCTCCACGTATATTTTATTTTTATTATGTTAAATTAGTGTGAACTTTGTATCTTGCCTCAACAAGATATTTACATTATCTAAATTTTTTGCTATATCATTTTTGGGAGGTTAAAGGGGCTAAAAATTATACTTTTTTTGCCCCTTCTATATTTTGAGGGGTAACAGTTATCCCNGTTCCAGCGCCACTGTGGGGAGAATTCGATCTTTCGGGAAAATAAAGTATAGGTAAACAAATTTAAGCAATGAATGAGTTTGAGATATGATTATTTTGAGAAAACATAAATAAAATGAACTCACACAAATATGTCAAGCTTCTTATTTCATAATGATAAGTGATAATTTCTTTGGTATAGTAATTTCATTCAAGTTTAGGTAATATTCTAATCAACCAATGGTCTCTAAAATGTCTACTACCTCTCTGTGTGTCTACCATTGGTCATCCCATTGGAAATTTGTGTGAGATGGGTAATACAAGGAGAATAGAATCTTTCGTCTTTATGTAACTTACTTACTAAGATATTTATTTAGGTGTATTACTTAATCATACACAGAGATGACTTTAATAAACTATTATGCCAATCTCTTATTTTACCACTTAGACACTTCTTAGCTCCAAAATCAACATTAAAGAACTGTGAACGTTAATTCGGTGAATAGTATTTTAGTAAACGTATTTTAAGTGTCAAATTGTTGGAGTTAATGGTAGGGCATGAATTAAAACATAGCATTTTTAGTTATGGAATTTAGAATTTATTTTGGTTTATAAAATATATTCAAACGGATTATTACATGTTATATTTGAAATCTCTTATTAACGTCTTGACTTAAGAATTAAATTTTAACAAATTTTGACATTTGGTTGTACTTTTACTTATGTTTCATCACAGACAGTAAGAAATTAAACAGTTAGTAATACTAATTCCAGTCCAATATTATAGAACCTAATTTATATGTATGTTGAAATACTATCCAGAATTAAAAATGTCTTTCAAAACAAAGAATGAAATCCTATCACCTGGATATGTGTCGACATATAACTCAAGTTCTGTAATACGGCTCCTTAGAGTTGTTTATATAATTTGTCTGGTCTTCAGATGAGAATTTGACGGTCTTCTAGGCCTAGACGGTGTTGATCTCTTCTAGATTCTTGTGGAAGATGGACACGGTCTTGACGAAGGTGTTGGGGGTGAACACATCGTACGCGCTGCGGTAAGGGCGGTCCAAGGGGAAGTCGATGGGACGAGAGTCGGGGTACTTGAAGTTGGCTGGAGGGCCCAAGAGGGTGACGGAGCCCATGTCGTACTTCCACAAATCATCCTTGTCGGCCTGGTCAAAGGGGAGCACCACTACCGCGAATTCGACGGGGAAACCGTCCTTCCTGCCCTTGGGGATGAGTAGCCTCTGAGGGAAACCGTGGTAGCGGGCGAACTGAGGAAGGATAAATAACACATCTCATATCAGGAGAAATGATAGCTGTAAGATTGATGGAAATTTATCTTTTTATACCTCAATTCATACTCAGTCAACTCTCGACTCCCAATGATTTCGAAGTGATCAAGTATTTCATCCATACTTCATAAATGTAAAAAAAAAATCACCCACCTTGTCGATGAAGTAGTCTTCCTTATTCTCTATGGCAGCATCCACCTTGTTGAGGATGTACCTGAAGGATGGTGCGTCGGGAACAGCCACTGATGAGTTGAGGGAGTTACGCTCAATAACGGTCGTACCGACATTCACTGAGGGCATACAATTAGGTTTTTATTATAAAAAGCTTTGTATTTTGAACACTACCAAGTTAAAATCAACATACGAAATAATTAAAGTTTAATATTTTAAATTTAAAAGGTAATAACTTTAAAAAAAATATCAGTTGTAATAAAATTTAAGTGTTCATGAAACAATAAGTTAAATATAAGTATAATATTGTACCAATGTATCTTAATTGTTAATGTTTCTTACTTAGTTATTAAAGTGAACTATGGAACACTGTTGAAATCTTCGAAGCACATACAAATCATGGATCCACAGAGAGGTATTTCCAGACTAGCCTTTATGAAAGGTCATTTGACCATATGTCAGTATTAAGACAGAGCTATTGAATCAAACTCACCATTGGCTGGGAACCTGTCGATCTCCACGGCGTAGAACATCTTGGTGTCCAGGTCGAACTCACGGCCATAGCTGTCGTATTTGGGGCTGATGAACACCTTGATCAGGACGTCGGTCTCCTTATCACTCTCTACAGACACCTTGTAGTCGAAGGGCTTGTGGTTCAATCTGCCTTGCTTCACCCTGAAGTCCACATGCTCACCGTCCTTGGGGTCGTTCACGCTCACAACGTTGTCCAGGTTGATCTCGAAGTCATCGAAATAGGTGATTAGAGGGTCAACCTCAACACCTTGCACTTTGATTCCGGGGAATGCAAGCTGAGGGACAAGGTGTAAAAATGTTTGTGACTATTTATTATTACTATATATTTTACAAGACACTTAATTGTCTAATCATCAAGGACTTGAAGTAGTAAATAATTCATCACATAGCATGCAACTATTATTATTGGGTTGTACGATTATTTTTAAAAGAAAGTTGTTATTTAAAAAATACCTCCGATAAGTCATTTAACATAAATAAATAAAGTATCTTCGAGAGAATTAAAATAAATACCATTTTAGCTCATGACTGTGAAGGTGCTACGCGTAAGTTTAATAAACAAATAACGCTCGTCGCTTGATCACACGGCAATGTTTGGTAATAGAGCAGCTGAATTCTCCCGCAAGAAGAGCTAGCTTTACTTACTGTCTCGTAGGTGTACTTGGGCTGCTTGGCCACGTACTTGTAGACCACACTCTCGAATAACTTCTTCACCAGACTGTAGTACATGAGGGTCTCTCAAGGCTGTCTCGTAATTGAGGAGTGCACTGGGAGCGAGCTGAAAATTAACAATCATTAACTAGAGATTCTTTGGCCTATATTTAGATTAGATTTGGTCAATACTATTTTAATTATCAAAATATGCAGATAGATATCACACAAGTTTATAGAAATACTTTTCATCTATCACTAAAGTCAATAGCTCAATTTGCAACAAACAATTCAAATTTTTAAACTATGTCCAACTGCCATTATATTTATGTATTTAAACAAACTGATGTTATATGTATTAGAATATCGACATGAATTGTAAGCTATTATTAGTAAAAAGTCCCTTTTTGCTAATCTATACTGATGAACTTTTTTTTTTAATATGCCAGATCTCGTTACATCTACACATCCTCGATAAGAGTACGAACGAATACTTCCCTAAACCTTAGTTGAGAGTTAGTCACCAAACCATATGTGGGAACAAAGATGAAGTAGAATATCCTTCCAAGCAGTGTTTATTAGTAATTAAATGATAGTCTAGATGAATATTTAAAATATAAATCTGAACTAGAGTCGATTGGAAACTATATATTCGTTGTGAAGCTAATACAATGCATATGCCTTACCCCATATTGTTGTTGGGGATCTGCCACGTGACCTGTGACGTACAGAGCTTCATTTGAAGTAGGAACCATAGTAGTGTTTGTTGGGACTGTTGCCGTAGAAGTTGATAAGCTCACCAAGCATGTTCCTTCCGTCAGTTTCAAACAGGGAGATCTTCTCGCCTTGCTCCTGGTTTCAATAAAATATATGTTAACATAGTAGCAAGTGGAGAAATGAGGAGGATATAAGTGAAAGATTAAATCACTTGAATGTGCAATCTAAAATAGCTTGTGTTGGGTTTACTCACATTGAATATGTAACCAGATTCAATAGCTTGTCGCAGCCTGGACACAGTTTCTTTGACATCTTGGACACTGATGGCCTCGGTATCGTAGAACGTGCTGTACTGCTGACGACCTGTCACAGATTGACCATTGTTGAACCTGAGACGAGGGAAGTAACCGATCTGAAACAAGAACAAACAAAATAAACTTTGATCTACATCAATAAGTCACTTTGAATATAATACAACCGAAGGTTCAGATAACTTCTGATCTGAGCTGTCGCTATATCATCTTGAGTAGAGAATTGAGCCCTAAGACTTTGATTTCTTTCATCGTAGGTCTTATTTCTGATAGAAACGTTTCAATATATTTCAAACTCTCCCTTAGTTTTAAATCAGGAACAAACCAAATGGATTTAATAAACACAAAGTAGATATGTTAATGACTCTTATAACTTTGACAATCTCTAATTGAGTTTGTATTCAGGTGGTCAGGTATCTTTGTACCCCTATAGATAACTATTTCTCCTCTCTGGTATGTTGTCACCGTACTCACTTCATACTCTTCTTCAAAGGACGGGATGTCTCCAAGGTTGTTGCTGAGTCTCTCTAAGAAGTATCTGGCCAACAGCTGCTTCTGGTAATAAATGAACAGCTCTCCACGACGGTCGATATTCACGTTGTACTCGGTGGTATTGAACCAGGATGGGTATAGTCTGTTCCACTCGGAGTTGAAGGCGTTCAAACCCACGTCCTCGGTGAAATAAGCTAGGATATCCTCAGGGTTCCTCTCACTGTCCCAGTAACCCGTGTAGTTGGATTTGAGAACGATAGGTTTGCTCTCTCCACTTTCAACACCTGAGTGGAGCACAAGATCAGTTTAATGACTATGGCAGATAAACCTTTTCAATCCCAGGTGGTTTCTAAAATAACTTAGTGTTTGTGTATCCGTTTTTTCTATTATCCAGATAATATTGTTTAAGATACGTTACTGTACGTACTTGTTAATCTCGCTTCATACACGTTCTGAATGACATGTTCGTCTACGAAGAGGAAGGGGTAGATCTCATAGTAGGGGGGGATGTAGAAGAACTTGGTGTCCTCGCGGGCCTGCAGGGAGCGAGTGAAGGAGTAGAGGAACACACCGCCATTGAGGTGGTTGCGGGCCCATACGGCGGTCTGGAACATTTTACCATCAAATATTTATA
Organism: Timema shepardi; assembly: GCA_902151425.1. Taxonomy (NCBI): domain Eukaryota; kingdom Metazoa; phylum Arthropoda; class Insecta; order Phasmatodea; family Timematidae; genus Timema; species Timema shepardi. The sequence goes on along the minus strand of CABFVX010005502.1, from coordinate 19,408 downwards.
TCAGTTAATGAGTTGGTGAATAATTGGGCGAGATACTTTTCACAATCATTCGAATTAACTTTTGAGATGTTTGAGTTATGATAAATAAATAATATTTTTACAAAATAGGTATTTCTATCGTTTTAACTACAATACTTTTTTAACTGTACATGTAACTGTAAGTAGAACAGCGGTTGGATAAATAAGTAAAATAAAAGATACTGGAATTCCAATTTTGGTCCAAAAACTACCTCTAATATTTCTTTACCTTGAAGAACGTGTCATAGTCCTTGGCATCATAGAACAGCTCGGACAAGAGCTTGGCTTGCTCGCTGTGCTCTTTCTCCAGAGGAACGAAGATATCGCTTCTTGGGAGGAAGAATCCGGCTTTGTATAGGAACACAAACTTCTTCACTTCCTTGGGGAACTGGGGGCAAGTATGAGGAAGATTAATGGTGCCAATTTTATCAGTTATAAAATGTATTATTATCATAATAGAACCAGAAGAGGGATTTAAAACTCAACAATATGATGCCAGCCTTTTATATTGTGGCTGACCACTGTTAATAAATTTATATTTAAAGTTCAAAGCTTCTGAATTACAGCTACAGGCCTACTTTTTCTATAGCCTGGAGCAGGTTCCGGCACCTTTTTTTTGTGCCCTGATCAACTTATAAATTTATCAAAGGTCCCGCTATCATCCATTGTTCATCCACGGTCAGTATACTTTTCTATTTATTTTCTCAATAAATTTTTATGTACTTTTTATTTCAATCTTTTTAAAATATTTATATCGCTTCCTTAAAAAATATAATAAATAAAAACCCAATTGTAACCGGACTCGTAGTATAGTGGTCAAAGGCCTTGGCTGCTGACTTAAAGGTCCCAGGATAGATTCTCAGTTGGTACCAGGTGATTTTTTCTCTGAAAGGGCATTAATTCCCATGGTCACCAGGACTTGTTTGATTAGGCTTATGACAGCCTCACCCTCATACTCACCGTCACCATCACCTCACCTCATCTGAACATGGAAAAGGCTTGCACGGAAAGAATGGACGATTGCTATATTCGGGCGTCCCCTGGATAACGGTACATTAATACCAGCTAATCTTTCCGCGAACTGAACTACAGTCTGATATAGCCCAGACACGCCATTATTATTTTACCCTGAGCGAATAAAACCGACAGAGGTACTCAGAGCCGCGAGCTGCCTTACTCCTGTGTGAGTGGGTCTTGCCCTGAGATGCGCTGCACCGAGTGCTCTGACGGCAGATCAGGGATATTCAGCTTGCAGTGTCTGCATACATTCTTACTTTCAACACATTGATGGAAGCCAATCAAGTGAGCTCATATTTATACTATTGTTATGCTGTATAACTATTTATGAGGTTCGATGCAGATAAATTAATTTATCTAGTTTAGGATTGCAAGTCATTATATCACTAGGAATAAAAATATTATTATAACATAATAGTGTGAGACAACTGCTGAAAATAAGTAACAAACATGACAAGTGAACAGAGTTAGCTTCTGAATTATATCTAAGCTTATAAAGTTGCTTAGTCACCTTCTATTTATCTACTCCAGAAACGTCAACCATTTCGGGGATGTTCATCTGATTTGTCAGGTTCTTCACATAATAAAGATAGAATAACATCCAACATAATTGTACCCGCCTCGGTGGCGTAGTTGGCAAACGTGCTAGTTTCATGTAGAGTTATACGGCCAAGGATGAGGAGATTGAGGTTCGAATCTCGATTGGGTGAACAAGGGTGGTTTTCCCTAAGTGGGTTTCCCTCCACGCAAATGCGGGCTCACTTCCTCTAAGTTAAACTTTCTCAATTCTCAATACATTAGCGTAATTAGTACTTGAGCGTACAAGCCGAACGGGTAGTAAGACGTGGTGCTAAAAAACGTATAAAACATAATTTCGTTGACTACTCTCGTATAAGAACGCTATAGCGGCTCGTGTGCATACAGTGGGAGTTGTAAACAAGGCAGCGGCGCGCAAAGACGCAGAGTCAGTGTGTGTCGACCTTTACAAGGTAGACCAAGGATACATTTTCATACTAAGCTAATCATATTCCAGAAAGCATTAACGCTTATGACTAATCATGCTAGTTTTGGTCTCACTCAAATATTATTTGAATGTAATTGACATTGATACGTCTAAGTACTCGAAAATCTTCTTTCATTGACAATGTAGTTTTCTTACAAGACCGACTGAGAACATCCGTGAGATCAACTTTGTTGTTCGGGATCAAATAGTTGATAACCTCTGCCCTAGAGCACTGTAAACGTATAGGATATATTTTATAGCCAGATTTTTTTACTTAGCGTCACGCCTTACCACCCGTTCGGTTCATACGCTTACGTGCTTATTACACTAATGGGCCAGGAATTGGGAAGGTTGAAAATAGAATAAGTTAGCCCGCGCTTGCGTGGAAGGAGAGTTGTAATCCATTAAGGAAAAACCACCCCCAGCTTACCTCAGCGAGATTTGAACCTCGATCTCCCCGTCCTCAGCAGTCTAGCTCAACACTAAACTGGCGCGTTAGCTAGCTACGCTACCGAGGTGGGTACCAGGTTCATGATTTTATATTTGAAAGAAAATATAGTTATGTATTACAATTGTGCATAAAACTCCCAATCTATATAAAAAAAGCACATTAATTAAATGTTGATGCGTTAAATGCCATCAGTCCCCAAAATAAATGTATAGGTGCTCCACTGACTGTGTTTCCTAGAAAGTACTTATTTAGTTGTCAAGTTGTACTCACAGCGTACTTGTCGATGTTCTCTTCTATGCTGTAGGACTTGCTGATCTCAATCAAGTCTTGGTACAAAGTGGGCTGCTGGATTCTCACAAAAAGTCTCAAGATCTGTTTCTGTCTCGACAAGAATTCTTTGTCGGCTGTAAAATTAAATATAAATACATATTAGTACCTGTGGGCTCACACTAAAAACCATAAAACGTCAAACTAATGGTTGATTATGTCCTTAATTAATATATACATAAATTCCAAGAAAAGGGGTATACAATTTGTATTTTAACACTTTGGTTGCTTTCACTGTGGTACAACCCCTATGGATAGTTTTTATTAATAATAGTGTTTGAGTTAATTTTTTTAATATTTGTTTGAGTCTATCGGCATAACATTTTCTGGATCTAACAAATAGTTACTTATTTGTATCAAGATTAAGTATTAATATTAAAATACAACTTATATTTGGTTTATTCAAATATAAAAAATAGTAAGTTAATTTAACATTAAAACTTCAAATTGGATTTCTTAATAGAAATGTGAACCTTGATTTGAGTAATTTTACACTAATCTATTTTATTTGTATGTTAAAAAAGACACAAAAAATATTAAAATCACCAAAAACCAATCTATACAATATATATACATATATATGTATATGTATATATAAATATACATTTTGATTATATTTTATATTGAATTAAATACTTTTTTTATCCAAATCAATAACTTAATTAGCTGACGGAACTGATATTTAGATTGGGAATTTAAAAATGCCATAAGCTAAGAGTGTTTAATACATAAACGAATATCAACAATTATTAAAATTAATATTTTATTTAATTTAGAAAATTTTCCCTCAGGAATATTTGATGGATAGATTAATACTGCTGTTTAAGTTAGTTAATTTGTTTAACTAATACAAAATAAATATTTGAGCTGTCATTATTGTTCCATTTGTAATCTATATTATATATATATATATATATATATATACATATATTTTATATATATATATATATATACAATATATACATACACACAATATATATACACTATATTTTTTTATATATATATATTACAAATGGAACAATAATGACAGCTCAAATATTTATTTTGTATTAGTTAAACAAATTAACTAACTTAAACAGCAGTATTAATCTATCCATCAAATATTCCTGAGGGAAAATTTTCTAAATTAAATAAAATACTAATTTTAATAAGTGTTGATATTCGTTTATGTATTAAATACTCTTAACTTATGGTATTTTTTAATTCCCAATCTAAATATCAGTTCCGTCAGCTAATTAAGTTATTGATTTGGATAAAAAATTGTAAGTATTTAATTCAATATAGAATATAATCAAAACATCTATTTGGCTGGGATAGCAGCATTGGATAATCCGGTTAAAGATACAAATTCTCTATCATACATTCAATAATAATTATCTTTACTTTAACCTGGCAGTATTCTTAATGACTATTTATTATTGTTACTTCATCTGTGTCCTACTCTAGAACCGGTGGTACCAGTTAGTGAAATAGTCCTCTAACAAGCCAAGCTAACCTTGGTAAGGGAATAAGTCTAAGACGATTAAACTACAATGTGTGAAAACAGTTATTGAAGGAAAGTGTGCCACTCACCCAAGACCTTCCTTTCCTTCTCAGGCACGGCATAACCCGACACGAGGGCTGCCAGGCAGACCAGAGCTAGAACCAGAGTCAACTTCATCTTCAAGACCGCTTGGTAGGTAAAGTACGTCCTTTCTGTCAAACCTCGAGGTTTATATACTCGTCAACTTTGTATCTCGCCTCTGTGTGTCCTTTGACCTGAACCGTCATCTCCTCACCCCTCCCATGAACCTTCGCGATACAGGAGATGTGTATTGCAGAGCTCAGCCAGGTTCGTAGACCTCCTAGTCTGATAAGTGTATCTGTCTCGGGTATGGGCAGTTGTTATCTGTCCCATTTGACCAATAGTCGCTGAGATCAACTGCGTCCATAGTTACAAGCGCTCCTGGGGACCAACGGAATGAACAACTTGTGTTCAATTGTATATTTTGTCCCAATAGTAGGTCGGTGAAGCTCTTAACTCCGAGTTCAGAACGTATAGTTGTGCTCGTACCCAAATCTAAGTTAGTTTCTGTCATTTGATAAACGACTTTGAGCCGCTTCAGATAAGTTTTTATTCTTGATTTTCATCAATTATATCTTGTTAGATTGTTACTGAAAGTTTTTGAAAAAAATAGTCTTATTGTTATACTGGCCCCTGAAGGTGGTAATGTAGGAAACACGAGGAAACGTCAAGGTTTTTGAAGTTTTTATATAAAAACTTTTTTTTGTCAAAATAAATCAAATATGGCTTCAGTAGCAGCATAAAATTTAATTTGGTGCTATCAACTGTTCTTCAATAACTGTCAGGAGCGTCCTGTAATTTAATGACAACTCTTTAACTCGTCAATTAAAAAGTTTGTCATCTAATGCCACTATGCTCCTGAATCAGGACAGATATTCAACAACTGTTGATATCAACTTGCGAAGAAAATTAAACTATAAGTTTGTACTAAATAAATATATTATCTATTTTGTCCAGAAATGTTTTCTCTGTAAAAACAGCAAAAATATTGGCCTTTTCTCGCGTTCCCTACATCACCATCTTAAGTTAGGAGTTTAAGTTGCTGCACATACCTTAATTCAGTCAGCAGAGGATATTACTATGTATACATAACAGTTCCATGTTTGAATACCAGAGGGTGGTAGATTAACGGTATGGTAGATGGTGATTTTATTTGTCCTTTTACAATCTTTATACAAGTTTCGAGTAAATATTTGCATGGTTCACCTTCTTAGCCCTATTCCCATAGTCAAGAGTGTATCTGACATTCAATGGCGGTGTGGATTGTGAAAGTAATAACATCCCAAATACTACATTTTTTAACATATTTAAATATTTTTTGTTGAATAATGGATTTATTAATAAACGTTTTAATGATCAGCCGCCTCTGTGAGTATGTATACAAAGGTATCAGTCTCATTTTTACTGGGCTGCTCGTGGTGGAGAATTTATGATTAGAATACTACTGGGTGTACAGAATTGTTTTATTCTAAATGGTCTCCCACATTACCTCTACGAAAATTCCGGTACCTTTCCTTTAGGTTCCATCAACCACATTCTTACCATATTAGTGTGCATATAAGGATGCAACAGATTTCAAGCAGTGTTTGTGGAACTGGGGGGGAGGAGAACAGGGAGAAATTTCCCCCCATAGTAAGAATTCTCCCCTCGGAATATATTCGCTCACCTATGGACGTATATCACTCTCCTATGATATTCTCGAATATGAAGCTGAAAGATGGCCTTGTATCAAGCTTTAAATAACTTCTAGAACCTAGAAGCATACAGTTTTCAAAAATTTGCCTTGAGAGGGCCACTCTAAATAGTTATTAGAGGCGTTAGGTTTTCAAAATATTTCTTAGTGAAGAGCATTATAAATAGCTTATAGAGGCATACAATTTAAAAAACAATAACATTCAAGTCGAGTGAGGACCATCCCAAATAATTTCCAAAGCCTTATATATAAAGGAGGGAAACCACTTTAAATAACATCTAGGGGCATCAAAATTTCAAATTTTATGGGAGGGCTATTCCAAATAACTTTCAAAGTAATCTAATTTTCTAAGAATATCCATGTTATGACCACTTCCAATAGATTCTAGAGACATGTAATTATTGAATAATTTGCAGTCATGGAACATTCAAATATCTTCCGAGATCATCAAATTTTCAAAAACATTTATGGGTGAAAATAACTTCAAATAGCTTCTATTGGAATCCAAATTTCCGATAATAACTTGAAGAGGGCCACATAATATGATTTCCAAAGAAATCTAACAAATTTACACGTGAGGATGCCTTTAAATATCTTATAGAGGCATCCAATTTTCAAAAATTTGCTGGAGGAGGACATTCCAAATAGCTTCTAAAAGAGTTTAATTATTTTAATGACTGAAAAAAGCTATAAATATTATTAGGGGCTTACACCTTTAAAAATATTCTTGGGGGAGGGGTTTAACACTCCAAATAGCTCGTAGAGGAGTATACTTTTTTTTTATGTTCCAGTTGAGGGCTACTTCAAATATCTTTTGGAGGATATAATTTTCAAACATTTGCTAGGAGAGGGTCCATGTACCCCCTTTTGACTTGGGAGTGTAAGCCTCTCATAAAACAACATTTTTGCCAACTCCAGCATCGCCCATGAACAAATTATGTTTCACCACTATTGATTTTACGCCCTCATTTCATAGTAATCAATTAAAAATAATAATTTAAATTTGACATTTGAAAAATTCCTGTTAATAACCTAAGCTATATATTTCAAAACAATTAAAAATTACTTTTGGCATATTTAAATATACATTTATAAAATATGTGTTCAAAATATCAAGAATTATAACTTTTCAGATGCATAATAAATTTAAATTAAATTGTGATTTTCTTTATTTATAATTTATGGGTTCTATATCTGTTTATGAGTATCATAGGCATCGTTAGATCTTCGTTAATATTGGTAAGGGGGGAGGGGAGAGGTTTGGAAAGGGGGGAAATGAACACACACAATAAAAAATAAAATAAAATACTTTTATACCTACTTAATGATGTAAATAATATGGTAACATAATTAATTCTATAGTTAATAGAAATAGGTTACCTCAATCATTTATAATTTGCTACAAATGTGCATTACAATTGTTCTGAGCAAAACACTTTTCTGTTTCGTTTATGGTTCAAAAAGTTCCATTTGAGAGGATTATTGGGGAGGACTTGTCACATAATAAAGATTCCCATGATAAGTATAAATTAATTTTCAATATTAATATATAAATAATTAATAAATGTTAACTACACACATTCTTTTTGATTATCAAAATATTTACTATAAAAACCCCTTCAAAAGTTACAACGAAAGACTTCATAAGCAAAGGATACAGTTTTCATTGATTTAAAACTACTTAAACTACATGAATGAAAATTAAATCTTGTTTTATTTTTATCACTGCTATATCCATGAAATACTTTGTGGTAACAATATTTTAAATTATTTTCAAGAATCTGTTTCATTTATGTAGCTGGAAACGTCGATGACTTAAACAAAAATATTATTAATATTATATATTTATTTGCAGGTATTAGTTACTTAGGGGTGGGAAAGGATATTTCACTCATCAATTTCATTATATTTGTTATATTTTTACTTTCACTCGACCCCTCGGAGAGAAAGTATTGTGATCGTCAAAAAAATCGAAATCGGGAGTTTGATAACTGTAGACGTTTCATGACCTCCTGAAACATAAAAAAACTGTTTTCACTATGCCGTCTGTCTGTCCGTCTGTCTGTACCTTGACCTAGAGCCGAAACTATTTTACCGATTGGGCTAAAACTTGGTATCTGGGATTTGCATGAGATACCCCCGAAGGGTTTTTGGAATTAGATTTCAACCATACATTTAAGGGTAGTTTACTGAAGGGCAAAAAGTGAAAAAAAAATATCTCAAAATTCACTTAAATGATTTTGATTAAATTTTATGTCTAGACACTGTGTATTACTATAAACAAGATGGCAATTTTAATTTTCTCATGAAAATGAATTGGAGGGTACTTTAACTGTGGGAAATTTTCCAATTATCATCATTTCTCCGCAGCTATTTGAGATACAAAATAACTTATCATTGTAAAATTGTAGTAATATTAGATATAAAAATCCTTTATTTAAAATATATTTTTATAAAATCAATACTTTCTTAGCTAAAAGCAAGTATATATACTTTTTAGTCAGGTCTATGAAAATGAATTTGATTCTTATACTCTTTGGCGGACAAAGATATTTCTCTTTACTCAATTTTTCTGTAACAGTGTTCCTAGCTACTAATGCCATAGAGTAAATAAATAACAGTAGATTGTATTTCATGTATGCTCTTTGGTGTAATGTTTTGCAACAAAGTATAGACCTATTATTTCGAAGTGTCTCGCTTTGTTCATGCATTTTAAAATTTGTTTTTCTTTATGTATAATGAAGGGTTGTGAAATATATGTAAGGCTATTAATAGTCCTAGTATCAATTATTATTATTATTATTATTACTATTATTATTAGCACCGCGTCTTAGTATCCGTTCGGGTTTTACGTACTTACGCTAATATGTAATGGTAGGGTGATTGTGAGATGAAATGAAGGACCTACAGTTTAACGTGGAATCCGAACCACGGTTCGAACCACGGTGAAGGCCTGGCTTTCCCCACATTCACAAGATGTCTTGTCAGAGGTGAAGGAAGGGTTTGGTAATCAGATAAATCTTTGCCGCGATCGAGTAGTATCAAATAGACCGGTTATTTGGGATAAAAGCCTAAAACAGTACAAGTCACGAACGGAAATAAAATAAATGGTATAGAAATCCGCACATACTTTCTCACTCCATTGTTTAAAATTGGAGATATTTACTCAGAACTCGTAATGTATGTCAAATGAAAAATCATACACTAGCAAACCCGAGCAAAAGTTGTGTTATACTTCCGTAAAACAATTTTTGAAACCCTGTTTTAAATTTTATAATATTATTTTTAAAGAATTAACGTCCTCATTTATATATTTGGACAAAAAAAAATCGTTAATTGGTCCACAAGGTTTGACACTTCGTATTAAAATTTCAAATTCCGATTAAAATTTTTGACATTTTATTAGAGGTTACACAACTTGTGGTTATCGCATTGCTATGAAATTCCTATTTATAAATGTAGATCAATAAAAAAGGTATATATTGACTATTGAGTCTAAAATGATATTTATATCAATGCTGCACAAACATTTCCCCTGATAGGTTAAAGGAAAAAGAACATCAAAGTTTTGAGAGACTTACATCTTATTTAATTACTCTATGGCATTAGAAATTATTACGTTAAAACTTAAGAAGTATCTCTGTGCAACTAAAGCTCACAAAATTGTATTAATTTATTTGCCAATATCTCAGAAACTATTGGTTTTATAAAGTTATATTTCAAGTAAAATATTTTTATTTTTAATAGTACTATAACTTTGCAATGATAAGTTATTTATTATTATTTATTATTATTATTATCACCACGTCTTACTACCTGTTCGGGTTATACGCACTTACGCTAATGTGTAATGGTAGGGTGATTGTGAGATTAAATGGTGGACCTACAGTTTAACGTGGAATCCGAACCACGGTGGAGGCCTGGCATTCCACACATTCACATGTTGTGATTAATACACGTCTTATCAGAGGGAAAGTAAAGTTTTGGCAATCAGATAAATCTGTGCTGGAGCCGAGGATTGAACCCCGGACCCCCAGCATGGGAGTCCGACATCTTACCCCTAGACAACTAGGTCACCGATAAGTTATTTAGTACCTCAAGAAGTTGCGGAGATATGGAAATTTCAATTTCTGTAAGGTACCCTTCGTTAGAGATAATTTAAAAAAAAAATTTTTTTTTCTCTTTTATCCCGTTGTTAAACTACTCTTAATTTGAGGCTTAAGCAGACACACAGACAGACGGCATTGAAAAAAAGCCATTTTTTTTTAGGGTTCGGGGGTGTCATGAAACGTCGAGATCTATCAACATCTCGGATTAGATTTATTTACGGTCGCAATATTGATCTTTAGTGTTGAAATAGTTAATATATATATATATATACACATATATTTGCATACAGTTTGAAAATGATTGATTTTATAAAAATATGTTTCAAATAAAATATTTTTACTTTAAATATACCTACATATTTGCAATGATAAATAATTTCATATCTCATAGAGAGACAATGTATATATTTTGTTTCACATTATATTAGTTAAAGTTAAATATACCCAATTCTAGCTAAAGGAGCGAGAAAGTATGCTTGATGAACGGTACCATTTATTTAGTTTAGTTGTATTTTATTATTATTATTTAGCACCGCGTCTTACTACCCGTTTGGGTTATACGCTTTAAGTACTAATTACGCGAATGGATTAGGAATTGGGAAGGTTGATAGTTTAGTTGTGGTTACCATAAAATTCACTCAAAGTTATAAATTAATACACTAGTCATTGTTTAATGAATGACGGCTAGAGAAAATTTATAGCATATTTAAAAGAGTAATTTTTCTTAGAACTCTAAGACTATTTTGATCACAGTTGCCATATATAAATTAACTAATTACAGTTTTAAAATATCTATGTAATCTTCCAAATTTCACAGAAATTAAAGTTAATATCAAAATAGTAAATAAGGCTATATTAATTAAAATTCAGTTTGACTAGGATCTTTATTATATTTTGTCAAGCCTGATATTTTTTTATTCTTATTTCAATTAATAGTTTGAGAGGATTTTTTTGTATGCACAAAAACCTAACGTATGAATTATTTAATTCATATAACCTGTCTTAAAATGTCGTCTATGTACACCTTTGTGGGTGAGCCACTGTGTAGAGCAGAGCCTGTGTATTACTGGTCAAATGGGGATTAAACATGTGAGAACTGTTTCAATAAGCTCTACCGACCCTGGGACATTTCAGATGACGCTGCTTGTGACATATCCTAGTTACATGGGAGTCAGAATTTAAATAGAATGTAGAGTTAAATAAAAACTGTAATCAAAAACATATTAAAAGTAAAATGATTTCTGTAAATGAACCAACTTCTAAAAAAAGTATATTAATACAGCAATAATAAAATTATTACTATGTTTATGAACCCGTAAAAAGTAGTTTAGCAATAAAAGTAATTATAGCAAACATTTTAGTTGGTATTAATTAAATTAAAAAGTACTCTATCCACTTTGTATGAGTGATTTGACATCAGTTACGCTCGTATGGAAAAATGATTTGTTTTCGTTCTATCGAGATTATAATACTATATCAAATACTGGCTAAATTTTCTACTTTGCCATTTAAAAACAACCAGTAATTTTAAAAAGACCTTAAATCCATTAGTTACCAAAACATGAGAACATATATGTCCCATCAAAATGAATATAACCATTTAGGTATATAATAAAAAAAATTAAATTTCCTTTCCAAAATGTGACTACTTCAGAACACGACTAAAAATAAATTCAACCTATGAGGGCAACTCTTAGTACCTAATCCTGGGACAAAGAGCCCTAGCTACATATTTACATAGATGGCCTTAAGATATAGAAGGAATAATTTTGAGGAAATCTACCCAAATTTTCCTGAAGGGATTATAGAAATATAATTAGGAACAAACTAGCAGCAGCTGGGCGGGATAAAAACCCCAACCTCCCCTTCACAGGTAATACAGTTTGTTGCGAGAGTGAGCCCAAGACCATTTGACCACTGAGGCGCGTATTGAGAAGTACATAATAAATATCCGTCCATGGAACATTGTGCATGTCTATTACCAAACCACGAGCCTGCCAAAAGTAGAAGATTATCTATCTATCTATCTATCTATCTATCTATCTATCTATCTATCTATCTATCTATCTATCTATCTATCTATCTATCTCTGAAACAGTGGTTATGTAATTTACTAAACCCAGGGCCTGCTATTGAGAAGTTGACACATCTCTCCTTGAAACAGTGGATTCGTCTCTTACCAAACCAAGGACCTGCCATTGGGAGGTATGGATGGACATCTATCTGACCCTGAAAGATTCGGTCATTCACAGTTCTGTCCGATCAATTCCAAGTTCAATGTTATCAGAAATATTACATTCTAAGCTAAATGTCCTCTAACAGACGAATGATAGCGCTGTTATTGTACAAGCCTTCCAGATCAACACCCCCTGGCTGACCTCTGACGGGAGATTATATTAGTCAGGGACAACGTTGGAATCGGCCGGTCTCTTAGGCCGCTTTCAGACTATAGGCTATGTGCGCCAGTACTGGTGGCGCGACTCGTGATGATAAATTATGGTCTTGCAGGGAAAATCTGAGCAGAATCATGTTCACGGCGATCAAATACTCGAAAATTCTAAAACATAACTCACCGTTTCTCGTAAAATACTTGGACAATCACAGTAGTTTTTTTCTCTTCAGAATTTGTTAAAAAAAATTGTTTTCTAATGAAAGAATTATAGTGAGGATTTTAGTGCAGCCATATCTTTACTCTGTGTAAAAAAGTTTTGTTCTTAATTGAGATAGATGGGTAGTATAAGTGTAGGAAATGATCATCATGAACGGAATTTTATTTTAATATAAGACTCATTTCTCTAACCCCAATACTTTTCACGGGATATCTACACTTTTAATTACACTGATTGGGTAGAGAGGATGAAGGTAGGGTTTAGAAGAAACGTGTCCGCATTTTAGTGGAGGAAGGTGAGGAACTATTTATAAAAATCACCCTCAGTAGATCCAGCAAACCAGACTAGAAAATCTTGACGTTCAATCCATGAACCCACCGATGCGGGTGAAATGAAATATTGACTATATATTTACAGAAGTATGATAATGTAAACCGAAATATTGATCAGACAAGCCTGTAATAGTGGATACGCGGGCTAAGGTATCAACCTCCTCTAATCTAGTTTGCTGGTGATTGGGGTGTCAAGGCTCAAATTCCGGCCGGGTGTACTGAGGGTGGATTTTATAAAGTGGTTTTCCACTCTTATTCCCTAAAAATGCGAGTACATTTCTTGTAAATTCTACCCCCCTCATACCTACCTAATTATCATAGTAAAATGCGAATAGACTGTATAAGTAGTAAGACGTGGTCCAAAAATCAAACAATAACAAATACTATTATGCTGAACGTTATAAAAAATGAAATAAAAAACCCAAATTAGGTAAGTCAGACAGGCCGGAGATACTAAATTCCTAAGAGGTAATAATATAAGGCTAGTTAAGTTTATTTTAGCACCGCGTCTCATTAACCGTTCCTGTTACACGCTTATGTACTAATTACACTAATGGTTTTAGGGATTAGAAAGGTTATATTTAAAGGAAGTGTAAACATATTTGCGTGAAGGGAGGGTGGAAAACAACTTTGGAAATACACCCTCAGTACACCTGACATATATTGCAACCTTGATCTCCCCGTCATAGGCAGTCTAGTCTACTGCGAGAGTAGCGCGTTAGACTACACGGCCATCAAAGCGAGTGTTGATTGAATCTAAACGGTCAAAGCAGAGGGCGTCGAATTGACGTTGAGAAAATACATTGGGGATCAAGTTTTAGAACAGCCACCAGTCTCATGGCATTGCATTTATTTTTTAATAAAATAATGACGATATAAGCTGAGGCTATTTTATGAGCGATACAATTAGTTTTTGCGTTCAGTATTTCTCCAAAGTTATCGAATATTCAAAGAAAAGTCACCCAAGAACTAATACCGTGGGTTTGTATGCCTTTTTGAGCCTGGTTACGACTTATATTTTCTCATGGAAACAAAAATACTCTACTAGATATGGTAATTTAAACTTATTTTAAATAAGTACTTTTAAAATTACAAATTTGCAATATTTTACATATTAAAATGTTAATTAAATACGTGTTTTGGTATATTTAGGTCAGAAGACGTTTTGTTTTGCTAAGTTAGTGTTGGTTTCTCAATACAGAATTTGGCAAAATTCCGCTAAAGATATTTTTTAATAGTTGTTTAATACAGGCCCATCAAATGATGTCCTCTAATATAGACCTTTTATTTTATTTCTTAACACTTTCATTAATAGCATGGGTAGTAATACGTGGTGCTAATAATAATAATAATAATTAGTAGCATGCCAATTTTGAAACCCAACTTTGGTTAAAAATTCTAAATGCTACACTCAACCGTTAAGAAGGTGTCATTTAGTGATTCTAAAGTTTGAATACCCCTATCCCAGATAGTTTAGCATGAAATAATTATTTAACATAAAATAAAACAATGTTTGTATCAAATTATGTTGAAATATGGCGAATGTATTTATACCTCACAGTTTTGCTTTATTATTTTGCAAAGTTTAATTCTTTAGCTTCTATATCATAGTATTTCCCCCTCTTCCGAAAAAGCACCAAACGGAGGAATGAATACAGCTACAATAATTTGGGACCTCTTGAAACTGGGGAAATAAAAAAGCCATCTTAACTGCCAAATCTGTCCTTGATAAGTTTGAATGATATTCTTCAATATATAAAAAAATAGTTTCAACTTATTTATGTTTTAGCCTTTTAAAATCTGTAACTATACATTATTTTTGCTTTTGAGTAGCAAATACTAACCTAGAACCCGTTTCAGTGGCCGCGTGGTTTAAGGTGCCTATCACAGTAAACTAGACTGCCGATGACGGTAAGATTCAATTTCGAATCTAGGTCAGGTGTACTGAGGGTGGTTTTCCTAAATGGTTTTTTCCAGTCTACCTCCACACAAATATGGATAAACTTTCTTTAAATATAACCTTACTCATCCATAAAAACATAAAGGTAACTATTACATAAGCTTACTACCGGAATGGGTGGCAAGAAACGGTACTAAAAAAACAGCTAATCTATAAACATTTCATTAAAATTTCCAAAATGTTATTGAAATAAATTATATTAACAGCACGAAAGTTAAAAATGATCTATTAGTAAATAATACTCTACTGTAATACTGTTTAAAATACACATTATAATAGGTAAAAGGGTGCAAGTTCTCAGCCACTAAGCTACTTGTTTTAAAAACATGTAGCTACAGACAAACTAAATAATGACTTGCATTTAATTCGATTTTTTGGAGCTATCTTCAGTCACGTGTCAATTAGAAAGGAACTTTGTCCCAATCTCTTTTCATGCCAACAGAAACCTTTCCATTAAATAAGAAAACAAGATAGCAACGCATATAGATAGATGCTCCTGTCCAACTATTTGTTTTGTTCTTCTATGTCTATGAGGATTGAAAATAAAAGAGAGATTGATTTGACCTTTAACCAAACAAATCTTTCTTGCCCGCCTTATTGAGTTATTAAAACTAATGATGTGTATTTATTTTCAAATAAAATATTGCTTGTTATTTTTAACAAAAATTAGCATAATCTGAAGAGATTTAATTGCGTTACCCACCGTACCTATAATTATTTCGACCTTAAATAATCATTAAAATGTAATAATAATAATAATAATAATAATAAGAAGAAGAAGAAAAAGAATATAGTTTATGGTGAAGTGAAAACCTCCACCTTATCTTACACTAAACCAAAATTATAGATAATGGCAAGTAAAATACTTAGTAAAACATTACAGTGTGAATAGACCCTAGTAGTTATAATAACTACAGACACATATGTACAGCAGTGACCAAGTGGTCTGAGATGTTTTACCCACATTGTATTTGGTCACCATTGATGGGGAGGTTAGGGCTAGAATCCCAGTCGGGTACACTGGTGGTGGTTTCACACACGTGACTTATCACGGGGGTTTTACCATACTCTCTCCACAATATTGCGGGTACACTTCCTTTAAGTTAACCCTCTCCCTGGCCCCTAAGTAAAGTCGAAATGGCCCTTGGGTTGAATGTAAGAACTAAGTTTAAAAACAGTGTCTAGGCACAAGTATGGACATAATCAATGAGGCCCTATTTAAAGTGAGCTTCAAATCATTCTAGCCCATATTCTTTAAACCAGAGAAAATACAATAACCATACCTGACCGGGATACAAACCAGTATGTTTCATAAAATCTGGTACGGTTAAAAGTTTTTCCTATTTTTAAAAAACAAAAATTCCATTTTTATTTTAACAAACCACCCCTAATATTATGGTAGGTCGAAGTGTTCATTCCGGGATTTTATTTGGTTTATGGGCTATTTTTTTAAAAATTAAGAATATATATATAGATTAGTGATGCATATTTTTAAAGAAAATCAAAACTGTGTACCGTTCAAAATAGTTTTATCCAATAAATTATCTCGTACGTTCTTTTACACATTGAAAGAAACAAACACATATCGGATATGTTTAGCCAGAATGTCCAACTAATTCAAACTTAATGTGCGAATTGGGGTTACAAGTATAACTAGTTAGTTTGTTTTAACAATACTCACACATCTGGAGAAAATAGTAGTGCCATACAATTTATTTAAATAAAAACCAGAACTTCTTTAAGGATAAACTTGCATCAAAGTATTTGCGATAAGTAGATGCACGGGTGGTTTTATCTACTATCGTACCTAATTTATTGTGTACACAATTTTAAATGAGAGCGAGATAATCTTAAAGAACAGTCACACTCTAATGGTAAGTTATGAAGGCCTGGATGTTTATTCAAACAAGTGGTGCATTTGATTGTTTTTTCCTTTCCTAACAAAATGGCTGTGACGTCATATAAAATGAATTTATGTTACTTAAAAACAATAGCAATAAAATGTGAATATGGAAGTAGAACTTATAATTTGATAGCAGAAGTAACCGGCGCTTCCTGTGGTTACCACGCAATAGAGAAAACCTCTTTATTTTTATTATTCCGACATAGCTATTAATTAATTTATAAAACCAAAACCCAATTTTAATGATCCTGTTTCGAGGTGCACATGTTCCTACATAAAGGATACTCATTTTTAAATTTGAGACCTCTGCTTGCGATATAATTATATCGTGCAATGCTCATGACAGACAGACGAACAGACCCACAGATACACAAACTCTTTATTTCATCAATATATATTAGACATAAGTATCGTAAGGGGGGATGTATTTTAACAGGGCTAGTAAGACAATAATTAACCATTGAATTGAATCCAAATTCAAGTCTTTTTATTCAAAAAACAAAACAAACAATAGCTCAACAAGATTTATTTTCCAAATTTGACACAAATCTACGTCTTTTTTTTTTTTTTGACAAACTGAAACAATGTCTTACAAAGTGCTTTATTACAATTATTTGTAATTGTAGAACAAAATATGATTACATTTAAAATGTATATTGTAAGATAAAGTTTACACCTGCGTTATAACTATCCTCACTCTTTATCAATATTATTTATTTACCTTCTATGAGTCATAAACTTATTTTAATCAAAAAGTTGAGGTACTGTAACTTTATAAATATAGCTAAAAATGTAATATACCACGTAAAATTTTAATATTTTGGTGTAGTGTACTGAGAGTTTTAAAAATGTTTTTAGCGAATACAAACATTAGGACAACAGAATTATTTATAGTCGCAGAAGATGGTACAGTATATCACATTTAAGAATTTAAATTTTGAAAAACCCGTGTTTATATACAGTACTATTAGATTTATTAAAAAATCATGTTGAGAGCAGTAAGAATATTTTAATAAATAAGAAAGAGAAAATTATAAAATTATCTGAATGGTTTAAGAAGAGCTTATACTTAAGGATTATTATTTAGAGATCTTCTTTGATTGTTGAACACACAGACCCAACATTCACCCCCCTGAGCTATGCATCATGCACAGCAGGTTGTTTGTCATGACGTCACTCCAAGATAATGCCGATGGTCAATTCTAAGTTCTCTGGCTAGTTGTCTTCCTTGAACGTGATGGTGACATCCTTATAGAACATGTTGGGGTAGTAAAACTTGTCCTGGTTGATGACGCGGTCGAAGGGGAACCCCATGGGCTTGGAGTCAGGGTATTGGTGGTTGATGGTGCCACAGTAGCTGATGGAGCCGCCGTACTCGTAATCGTATGGAAGATCGTTCACCTGGACACAAAGATAAGGGGCTTTGATTAATTTGTTTAGAGTAAGGTGGAAAAAACGTGAGCATTTTTTTTATCGAAATAAAAATATATTGCTTCGGTAGATATTTTTTCTTCTTTCTGAGATACAAAATTCAACTCGAGATACCTTCGCCCTCACCTTAAAACACGCACTATTTAAGGCTTAATTCGAAGGGATAAGTAATGAAAGAGAGCGGAAAGCTGCCCCACACTGCTTTACCGAAGTCTTAAATTTTATTTCCAATTTTTCTCAATGGTTATTCGTCCGATGTCTTACATTTTATGACTTTAGTTTTGTCGATATGTGTGTGTAAGATTGTTCATGAAAATGTATGCACCCTGTTTTTGGAAAACGAAATTAACACGAATGATGAAGAACATAGGCTTTTACCTGACGCGCTAACAGTACTCCACCTTAAATTACTAGGTTGCACATGTGGAGGGAGCAGTAGAAGTTGCACATGTGGAGGGAGCAGTAAAAGTTGCACATGTGGAGGGAGCAGTAGAAGTTGCACATTTGGAGGGAGCAATAGAAGTTGCACATGTGGAGGGAGCAGTAGAAGTTGCACATTCGGAGGGAGCAGTAGATGTTGTACATGTGGAGGGAGCAGTAGAAGCTGCACATGTGGAGGGAGCAGTAAAAGTTGCACATGTGGAGGGAGCAGTAGAAGTTGCACATGTGGAGGGAGCAGTAGAAGTCGCACATGTGGAGGGAGCAGTAGAAGTTGCACATGTGGAGGGAGCAGTAGAAGTTGCACATTCGGAGGGAGCAGTAGAGGTTTCACATGTGGAGGGAGCAGTAGAAGTTGCACATGTGGAGGGAGCAGTAGAAGTTGCACATTCAGAGGGAGCAGTAGAAGTTACACAGGCGAAGGGAGCAGTAGAAGTTGCACATGTGGAGGGAGCAGTAAAAGTTGGACATGTGGAGGGAGCAGTAGAAGTTGCACATTCGGAGGGAGCAGTAGAAGTTGCACATGTGGAGGGAGCAGTAGAAGTTGCACATG